>BCKE01000068.1:88629-226451 GCA_001600495.1 Pilasporangium apinafurcum
AGTGAATGGCTAATCAAAGCGTGATACAGTCTATTGTACCTTTTTTTGGCTACAACCAAGAAGGTATACCTTTTATTGGCTACTACCCTTTTTTTTAATTAATCGACACGAAAATCTGGAAAAAGTTCACTATAAAGCAAAAAGATTACACTAAAAAACAGTTTCCACTTCATCGAGAGTTACTTAGAGATAGTAGAGAATTTCTATGTCACCAATCTACGTTATGTCTCTGATATCGTCTTCAGTGAATTTCTTCATCTTTTTGGCTTACGATTCATGCTATCACTAACAATAATCAGCGAGTATCCAGTTCTTTCCTCATAGGCTACTCACAATCGTGATCCAAATGATTTGCGACGGATTTGGTGCGTGCGAGCAACTTCAACTTGTCGCATTCCGCTTCTCTGCCTCTTCACTCTTTATCTCTACACAACTGTTTCTTCTTTATCACAAGGCCACCTGAAATTATGAAATCATGGCGTTAAAAAAATTGCTCAGCAAAAGCCACAGCGTATGCGAGCACAATGCGCAGCTGCAATTGGGTACACGACTACGCATATAGTTCATTCGTTTCCACACGTAATCACCGCAGTATTGCGTTCGCTGTTGATTTTTTTTCCTGGATGATAAGCAATGTAGCTGATTTAGTTGAATGTTGACGTTGGGAAAGCAGAGAATTTTCGCTGAAAGCGATGCCTTGATATCCAGTAATGTGCTCAGCAGATTATCCAGAGCGTTAGTTGCTGTTACTCTGTCCGAACAGTGATATTGTATTCATTATGGATTATTACAAAAAGCGTGCAGACTGGATAGAGTCCTACGAGGGAGGGTCATATCTCACATGCAAAAATCCAAATCTCACCGTTTTGCGCTGTTATATGGATAAGACCATTTGCTGCATGCGGGACTCGCAAACTGAAAATTTTGCTTGCTTGGCATCTTATTCCTCATCTGATATACGAAAGAAAGAAAGAAATCGTGTCTTCGACCAGAAATTCACGATTGTGCCGCAAGTTGAAACTTCAACCTCTAGAAAATGGCTTCAAACCAGCGGACAATGAATCTTCAAGCCCTTAATATTCAAGGACACTGAATCTCGGTCGACCTTATTGCATTACTTCTCACTCGGCTCATATTGCGGAGACAAGATAAAAAGACTTTCATCAAAATATATTAGTTGTGTATATTTTCGGTAACAATTTGGTGGATCTATAATCCAAACATTCTACGATGCTCATCCCTCCAAATCTCCCATTTACTTCCTGTTTTTGTCCTTCTTGCCTATTCTTCGTCACAAATGACAAAACTTGAGAAGTAGATGCATCACAATGGCTATGCACGGAGGAATACAGTGTTAACAACTTTGAAGTATTGAAGGAGATTGTGAAGGGCAAAGAGTACGGACCGTAACATATTGATGAGAAGGTGACATCATCGACTATTTCGTAACTATTTACTGATATATTTTTACTATGGGCTACATCAACACGCTTTCGTGTCGATTAATTAAAAAAAATTAATCAGCGGTTGGTGTCCTACGACTGTGGGATTTGTCTCACAACTAGCAGCCGGATCTTCCATGTCAATCTCTGACATCCGGATAGAAGAGATTTGCACAAAGAAGGCATCCACTATTATGACGTGCCATACATCTTCTCTTGGATTTCTATAGCCACACTCTATAATAATAAAAAAAGGAAATCGATTGCAGATCGCATCAAACCTTCAACCAGCTTCTCATTATCTCTTTTACCTTCTACAGCTTCAAACAACAAGTGACCAGCCACTAGACAACAAGATGCAACTTGCTTACACTCTCCCCACCATCGCCCTCCTCACACTTGCTTCGTCTTCAGTCTTTGCACAGACCAGCTACTCCGCTCGTTCCATTTATACATCCTCTTCCTGTGATGGCACACCACTCGTGGTAGAAGTGGATGCAGCTGCTTCTTGCACCACTGGAACTGCTTGTATAGCCACCACGCTTGGTGGTCAGTCGGTTTACACCACGACCAGCTGCACAACGGACCCATCGACGTTTGTGGCTACAGCATTCGGCAGTGCGCAGTACTTTGTGAAGGAAGATTACGATGATGGCGATGACACCGATACGTGCAACAAACTCGAATCGATTGACGCATATCTCGCAGATGGTACGTGCGTTGTGGGTTCCGATGGTGACTCACAGACAGTGGCTGTGGATGCGAGTGGCACTGTGACAGTCACTGAATACGACACGGGAGACTGCTCTGGCACGAGTGACGATGTGAACACGTACACGAGCGCACAATTGGACATCTGCAGTGACGGTGATATTCACAAGGTGACCACTGGTACAGGATCTGTCAACACGACGTCTAGCACCACCGGATCGACTACGACTTCTGCGTCCTCTGGGAGTGGTGCTGGGGATGTGGGTTCCACCACAACGACGCCTGCGCCTTCGTCGACTACGACTGCGAACTCAGACTCGGATGGTTCTTCCGCTGGTGTGTCGAGTGTATCTGCGTCACTGTTGTTCACAGCCACGACAGTTGTGGTCGCAGTGGCGGCCACTATGATGTAAGAAGATAGACAAGCAATACTCTGAGTATTTTATACTGTCGTAACGAGCCTAAAATGTACATGAGCTCTATGCTATAACAAGTTGGTGTTGGTTGCTTTAGTTGTTGAAAATATGATATGAATGCCTATCAATTTCAGGCACACATAAGACAGAATTCAATTCGTGCTGTAGATGACGGATATAACTTGATATCATGCAGATGGACAGTCACAACATGTCCCGTAAATAATTACTCTCATGTATCAAAATGTTCATTAGGGTATATTTTGATCAGTCTCCAGGTTAAGTATGGATGAATCAAGGGTTTTGTTGTCTCGACTTCGCAGAGCGATCGATATATTATTAAGTATGTCTCTGGTGCGCCTTACATTAATCATAGTTGCAGCGAAACACCATCGATTGATAACATCAATACAAAGAATTTGGCTGACTCGCTGCGATTGAAGATTGTCAAATCGGTTTCTGAATGAAGGTTCATGGTTACAAAGTGTTCTGTAACGTAAACTGAAGGGTACAGTATATTACAGAAAATTACCGAGACGACGGCATTTGACAAATAAATTACAGTATAATTTCTTGTAAATTACTGTATTATATAGTAAATAAATCACGATATTTTACTGTGATTTTTTATACCAATGAGGTTAGGGATGAAAGGTGTTTGAAGATGACACCAGAAATATGGGCGAAGCGAGCTTTTCAACGCCACTGGAATCATTTTGATGACTAGTACATGAAAGCGCACAAAATCCATGTAGAGTTTCGCATCAAATTATGCCTGCCTAGATCGTGACTGATATACTCATGTTTTCTCAAGCATATGCTGGAATTGCTGCCTATTACTAAGCATCTTATCATGTCCAGTACGCTCCATTCACTTCTCCTTTTGCTGGATTTTTGTAGTACAAGCCATCCATGATAAGAAATCGAGGTTTGCTTCTAGTATTTTTTACTTGGCATGTAGATGTGGCAGCATTCTTGGTGGCAATATCGAATGGAATGCAATAACAGGCTACTATCATATAGCGGAACTCAACCGGACTCACGGAAGAAGAATGAATCGCGTGAAGTAAATGTACCGTGATGAAGCCGAGTAATGACTATCGCTCCAACACCAAACACTTACTGAAAAGGATGCTATCTTAGAAGGGAGTGCATTTGGAGAATAGGAGGAAATAGATCCAACGAGCATAGCGTTATTTTCAAAAGCCGATATTGAATTTGTCACTTGTACGATGATCACTGAAGACTAAAGTAACCAAGCGTATGAACAAAACATATGTATGACCATATATCTGTTGGTGAGTCAATTGGATTGTAGCGCCACGGCAGAACACAAACATCGACTTTCCAAGGGATTTAGCAATGATGATAAACAGCAATAGACGGCTAGCACAACCAAAAATTCCAATTGAGTCACTTGGAAGCATCTGCATTTGCCTGGGAAAATGTGGGAAACTCGGCTGGTTTATACTCATTCAGTAGCGATACAAATCTTTCATCTCGATTCGGGAAATGCGCACTGCCGTAGTCGTATGTGTTCAATGCATTCCGCAACTGTGCATTCGTGACTCCATCCCCTTTCATCGTAAACCAACTAATGATTGTCGGTGTCACAAACGTCCCTAGTGGATTCTCAGCGTTTTCATCCGTCTTAGCAAATCGAAACGCGTGGGTCGTGACGCTATCTTTGTGATACACAAACTTGAGATGACCGTTCTGCTTGGGGATTTGCGAAACAGGCGCTAACACCATTTCGCTATGCTTACTGTAGCTACCATAGACAACCTGGTCGTTCTTGGTCCAGACCATCACATGCTCAAAGTCATGGCGATGACCACTTTCAATGTAATCCAAAATCTGGTCTTTAAGGAAATAAAGCGCAAACGAATGGCCGCAGTATTTGTTGCCAGCATTGGTCGCACACGCATAGCGATGGTACGTGTTGGACAAATCCATAAAATTTGAATTGCGACAGCCGCCAGTGATTTTGCCTGTGGGTTTTAAGCCGCCATTCTGCGCACCTGTGCGACTGATACCTGCACTGGGGAAGCAGCCGTCCTTGTCAAAGTCGAAGACTGGAGTGATTTTCGTGATGTCGAGGCCGGAGGGTAATGCTTCGTCGAGTTTTGAGAAATCGTGCAGCAGCATCGCCTGGGAGAAAAGGAACAGGAACGTTGCGATCGACTGCATTTTGGGCGAGTTGCCTATTTATTCCTTATTTCTTGGGTTTTCGGTTCCTGTTGCCATGCGAATTTCGGAATGGAAGTAAGAACGGAAAGAAGGGTAGAGAGAAACGGAATGTCAAGAATCATTCTAAAGAATGGCTGCAAATTGAGGTTGAGAGGTAAAGTAGGACCAAAGAGTGGGATGGGTGTGGCTGCTTCTTCTTTTGGTGTCTGATTCTAATCTTTGGAAAGGATAGCTTCTGCTTTTGTCCCCTACTATTATGATGGAGAAAAACCCTGAGACTGAGGTGCACAGAAATCGTCATCAAAAAGCATTTGATGATCAATAGCTATGTTGATATAAACCTGCCAACTCAGTGAAGAGTCATATTAGCCCTTGTCGTTTGCTTTCATGGTAAGCGTTGGAAACTTTGACATGGTCAATAGTACGACTCTTATTGCAGGTAATTGTAAAATGTGTTTAGTTGAAATATCATGGACCCAAAGATAACCCATCACTTCGCGTCGCTGATAAGAACATCTACTTGATCGGTTGTTCGAATGCTTTGGCTCTATGTTCTAATTTTTTTCTTCGAAGTAACTTTCCCGATTCGAAGACTAACAGAATGGGAACTGAGGCAGTCAGTCCATCTGCATTTTCTACGTGGATCTTGCTGGATTCGTCAGTGGATGTCGGAATCAACAATCAACGACAATGTTGCAGCAATAACTGCATCCTTTTCTTCCAAAATCTATGTTTCTGCATCGAAGAACCACTCGTTGTCGTACATTAGTACTACACATCTGAGTTACCAGACCCCATTTTTTGATGCTGAAATACTGTGGCCAGCAGGAAAGATCCAGTGGTGGCTTCTCGACATTTGCCACAGTGCATTCGTGCAAATTTTGCGTAAAGTTGTGGTTCACCGTGGCTGAAATGATGTGCATCCCAAGCGAATAGACATCAGATACACACACAGATGTTCCCCATCCGGCGCAGCTTTGAAGGCAACAAACATAGCTGCGCATTGGGATCCTTCCACGTCCCACTGAAGCAAAAGTAAGCGAATTTCGCGATGTTATTCGCTCCAATCGCAATATTGTCGAAAGTCAAATACCCATGCACGATGCCTCTGTTGCGCAGGAACTGGAGACCTGCAGCAGCTTCCTAGAGTCTTTCCATGTATTTTCTGTTCGAACACCTCTGGCAAGCATTTAAGCACTTAGCGTTGCTTTATATTCGTACTCGAATATCAAAAATGGCTGTTGACGTTAATCGATCCCAAACGACCTCATCACATTCGGATGGCTTCGGTAGCATCAAGCATCCAATTTTGCAAATACTAGGTCATGCTGTTTGCCATCTACAACTACTATCTTCTTCACCGCAATGTTCGCTTCAAGCCACTTCCCAAAGTGCACAGACCCGGATACTCTGTACTTAAATGCTTCCATTTCTACTTCATGGTCTGGAATACACCATTGATGAGTAGATATTTTTTCGGAGATGGATTTCAAACCTGCGGTATTGCCCTTGGTTGCATTGGTTGACTTACAATCGAAGTGCATTATACCGTTGTGACTGTCGACTCGTCCAGCTTTACCTGTGCCTTTATCAACAATCACTTGGAGGCAATAGATGACTTCCAGTATCTAAGCTTGCGCGTGCGGGACGTAACAGCATATGTTATGCACCAACTCCCACTGGACGATGATGAAACACGACGATTTGGAGGGAGGACACCTGCTCTCGCATAATAACGGATTACACTAGTATCTAGTTCACGTCCCCATGGAACTGTGCCAGTAACGGTTTCAACGATACATATTCCAGACCCTCATCGAAAAAAGGAAAAACAAAGATTGATGTCCTCTATTGCTCCCATTTGGATCTAAGAGCTCATTGTTAAAGGAGAAGAAAACCAATTCAGTCCCACTTTCTCATCATCTACATAGCCACATTAATAGGCTTAAAAGTGAACCTGCTCAAGAGCATCTCACTTGATCATCACATGTTGACATCTCCACTATCCAACGAGGTATTTTCCATAACTTGTACCGATTGATAAACCACGTCACAGCTGGAGAAACAGATGCGATCATAAAGCACAACGGAACTTTCCAATAACTAGTGTTCCCTTCCTATACCCAACAATCATTCTATTCACATGAACATTAAAGCATCTGTATCTTTGTTCTGCTCCTATGTCTTAGAAGGCTCTATTCCCTCTCCTGCTCGTTGACACAGGCGCCATTAGCACCTCCATATCACATCTTCCCCAAGAAACATTAGCTTCAAGTAATGCAGTTTTACAACAAGCGACACCACTTAGAATCGTGTCTAAGTACAGTCATCTATCAGTTTAGTGTCTTTTCCATATCTAGACCTGACGGGTCTTGAAGGTTTATATTCTACTTGAACCCGCCCATCAAATTGAAAGCCCATGGGTTCCTTCTCTCCTATGATGAAGGTCATTCCCGAAGAGACATCGAAGAAAAAGAGAAAAAGGTGCCGCCCACGATTTGGTAAATAAAGCTACAAGAGCTGCTCTTTATTAGTTTATATCCACACACTCGCAACATCACCACTTATTTCTTAATGTGCGTGATACGCCTAGATCAACCATAGAGACAAGACGGCGACATATTTGTTGGAACGTGGGGCAGTGTGGCATTATCTGGGGGGTGATTTCGTGGGCAAGATGAGTCAATTCGCACATGGGATCTCGGCATTGGATATCTCCACGCTTAGGACATTGGAGAAACCTGTGTGGATGCTTGGTAGAGCCTACGACAACAATACCACAAATGGTCAGGTCGAGGAAGAATACCAACAGGCGTTTGAATCGATTTTATGGTTTACCTACCGTCGTGATTTCGCACAGATGGAGCCATACGAGTACACGAGTGATGCCGGGTGGGGGTGCATGTTGCGGTCAGCGCAGATGCTACTCAGTCAAGCACTGAAGCGGCGGGTATTAGGAAGAGACTGGCGCGTTCCGCTGTTTAGTACTGAGAAACTGCCGAAAGAGTACGTGACGCTGTTGAAATGGTTTGTGGATTCACCCAATCCAGAGTGTCTTTATTCAATCCACAACATGGTCAAAGTCGGCATGCAATACGATAAACTACCAGGCGAATGGTACGGTCCTACGACAGCTGCTCAGGTGCTGCGAGACCTCG
This sequence comes from Pilasporangium apinafurcum, assembly GCA_001600495.1. NCBI lineage: Eukaryota > Oomycota > Peronosporomycetes > Pythiales > Pythiaceae > Pilasporangium > Pilasporangium apinafurcum. Next base: position 96,547 of record BCKE01000068.1, read on the forward strand.
TGAACTTGCACAGTCGAGAATTTGGCGGCGTGCTGTCAATGTATGTACCACAGGACGGTGTTGTCTACACCGATGACGTCACAAAACTCTGTATCTCACATTTGGATACTGAAAATGATGGGCATGAAGACAAAAATCAAGATGGTCAAGAAGCAGCCAACAATGGAGCCATGTTTTACGATCCGTTGTTAAATCCACCTAAGAACCTGAACGAGAAAGAATGGACGACATCGTTGCTAATTTTGATTCCATTACGACTGGGTTTGGACCAACTAAACGAAGGTTATGTTCCGGCGCTAGAGAAAACGTTTGCGTTTCCACAAAGTGTCGGCATCATTGGGGGTAAAAAGGGTCATTCCGTGTATTTTGTGGGTACACAAGAAAATCAATTGCACCTGTTGGATCCACATGATGTGCATCCGACGGCCGAGGTCAATTCTTCCTTCCCTACAGCGGTAAGAAGTGTTGTATTATTATTGTAGTCTACTCTTACGGAAACCAATTGATGATTTTTATATATATGAAATGTGTAGATACATCTTCGAACGGTTCATTCTTCTCGACCGCTTGTCATGAATGTTCAAAGTATCGATCCATCCTTAGCGCTGGGTTTTCTCTGTGAAAACCGAGCCGATTATCTGGATTTTTGCCAGCGCGTGCGTCATTTACAGGACGAATTTGGCTCTATGTGTCCGTTTTCCGTGGCTGTACGACGTCCAGATTATGCATCCAGCGACAGTATGGATATGCTCTTAGCAGACGGTTGTTTGTCCGGGGAATCGTCTATGAATGAGGAGAATGCAAGCGAGGCAGCCGACGACGACTACGTACTCATTTAAAATAATACAAGAATGGTGAATTGTGGTGTCAGATTACATCTAGAACCTTCTTAGACGTATTTCCCAACTGCCGATCAACAGGTCAATGTAACCTCGACTGTTCGATGTGGTACATCTCAGCACTCTCGCTATTTACAAGTTTCACGTATTACACTCACGAGAGACACTTGAGATCTTTACGGTTGCTCCAGATCGTTGATTGCTGTGATGCTTGTTGTGACATGGAACTTGAAGCCACTCCTGTCACAACAAAGTGAGAATCTATCAATAGAATGAAAATTAATTGGTTAATATTATTAAGGTAATATGATTGGATAAAAATAAAGTGGCTTCATAAATGGGAGCTCTATTGAAATGATTTGCTGTACTCCATACCTTGGAAACGCGACTGTTCTAATAAGTTCAACTCTTGAGAAGGGAGATGGAAGCGATGGCGAGTGGAGGGAAAGAAATCAGGTTCTATATACCTACCTGCATGGGAGGAAGAAAGGTGGGGCTGATAAAGAGGGGGAGAAGAGGAGGTATAGGAAAGCGAGGTGAACTAGGCGGTGCTGAGAGCGTTTCAGACGACAACCATTAATGGCCGACGATGTGCGGAAGCGTGTGCAGGATATCCGCGCGTGGAGCTGGAACGATGGAGAAGACTTGCAAACTGATGTGTGCCGTCATGTACACGAAAGGCCTCTTACTAGCGCTGTTTGGGCTCCACTGCATGCTGCATCGTATCAGGAAAATCTCGAAGAAGTTAAGCGACTTATTGAGCATGGTGCTTTCATCGATCAGCAGGACTGCAACGGCCGGACAGCGCTGCACTTGGCTGCTGACCGTGGCAACCTCAAAGTTATGAACTATCTTATTCAAAATGGAGCAGTGATTGATCTTCGCAATGGCAATGGTGCCACTGCACTTCACATTGCCGCAGAGCGTGGACATCTCAACATTGTGAAACGACTAGTAACCAGCGGGGCAGCGATTGATGAGAAGAGTATGAACGGCTGGACGCCTTTACATTACAGCTCATACCAGAACCATATCGATGTGGTACAGTTTTTGTTGCTGCAAGGGGTTGGAATTGATTTTCAAAGTAGTGACAACATGACACCTCTATTTGTCGCAGCGCTCAATGGAAATTTTGGTGTGGTGGAATTGTTGATAGATCGTGGAGCTGTTGTAGATGGTACTTGTGTAGACGGTTGGACCATGTCAAGCCTTGCTGAATTGTATGGTGAAACGAACCAGATAGCTCATCACTTGAATGTGGATGCGTGGACATCTGTTCCGAAATGGTTTATTGATCCGTCTCATGTAACTATTGATGAGAGTTCCATTCTAAACCAAGCATCTTCCGCTTCGATATACATAGGGATCTGGCTTGGTACTAGTGTTGCAATTAAGCGCGTGACTACAGTTTCCCAAACCAGTAAGTCAAGGTTTCGACACGAAGTCAGTATCTGGCACAAATTGCGTCACCCTCATGTGATCAAATTTTTCGGCGCGTGTCATGTTGGCGAGCCGTCATTCGTGTTTGAATATGCAAGCAATGGACGGATACAAACGTATTTGAGCACCATTAAAGATATACGTGGAAAGTGGAAGTTGCTGCATGGAGTCGCGTTGGGCCTTTTGTATTTCCATGAGCGTTGCATTGTCCACGGCGATCTAAGATGTGACAATATTTTGGTTGGAAGTGATGGCAAAGCTAAGCTTACGGGATTTGCTTCGACTGAAGGATTTCAAGATGGTCAGGGATATATCCGATGGATGGCTCCAGAATGTTTGTATGGTATGACTGCATCGTTAGCGTCGGACATTTATGCGTTAGGGATGGTAATTATTGAAGTTGTGACTGGAGAGCTTCCGTGGGGGAATACGACGACTGAAAATGCGGTTATTAGTAATGTGAAACATGGTAATCTGCCGAATAGACCTGACCAGTTCAATGATGAACAGTGGTATTTGGTGACACGTATGTGTTGTTTCGCTGCACGAGATCGTATGCGAATATTAGACGTCGTCAATGTGCTCCAAGTGTTTACAAACAAAGAAGCTATCGGTCCAACTGAACAAGTAGATTCTTCTTTTTTGTATGATATCCCCTTGGAGCGTTATCGTGTAGCAGAGTTGAACAATATCCCGATTAAAATTGTGCATGAACGTGTAAAAGCGTTTCTCGTAAACATGAGTTCTTTTGATCAAATGATCAGCCAACAAGTTTGCGATAGATTATTCGATATCTACAACCAAATGGAAGCAATGGATCGAGTACCTAAGAAAATATTATCGAGATATTTGAAGATGCTTGTTCGCCTTTATAATCGCATCAGCAGTGCAAAGTATACTGATACTATGGTGAGATTCGTTGTGAGCCGACAGATGGGCGATATGGCATTTTCTCTTCACAATGAAATAGATCACTTGATGAAATTAATGGGTCTGTCCAATCATAACCCAATACACGACTGGAACGCAGGTTGGAATGAATATCGATTCCAACAAATCAAAGACTTTGAAGCTGCACTCCATAATCTTAACGTATTGTTGGACGAATGGAATGATAAGAAGGTTCGAGTGGAGGCGTTGACGTGTTTGCAATTTGAACTAACGATGCAACGTTCCAGATACGCATCTCTTCCCCAATCAGTCCTTGATAATGCATGTGCCCAGGCCACCACGGCACTTGGTTCATCGCTTCCTGCATGGTTTATTCCTGCTTATGAGATAACATTTGATGAATTTGATGCTTTTAGTAGAGGGTCATTTTCATCAGTACATTTTGGAATGTGGATGGGAACAAATGTTGTGATTAAGAAAGTGTTTATCAATGATGAAGATTACCTGTCGATGTTCTATCGCGAGGTTAGTATTTGGTGGCAACTGAAGCATCCGCACATTGTGCAACTATTTGGAGCATGTCATGTGGGTCATCCATTTTTTGTGTGCGAGTACGCAAGTGGTGGGGAACTAGACACCTATTTGCGTACAAGGGACTATCAACATGACACTTGGAAGAGATTATATGAAGCTGCACTCGGTCTACAGTACTTACATACGCTCAATATCATTCACGGCGATCTGAAATGCAACAATATCATGATTGGCGCGGACGGATTGACGAAACTGATCGACTTTGGATTGAGCTTAGTGGCCATCGATCCCAGAGCAGACGAAAGCGGTCCAGTCGGCGCGCTAAGGTGGAAAGCGCCGGAGATTTTAAATGGAGAGTGCCCAACGTTTGCGTCTGATATCTATTCCTTTGCAATGTGTATCATTGAGGCAGTTAGTGGAGAATATCCATGGGGGTATATAGATGATGCTGTTATTCGCTTTCGTGTGCGACGAGGTGAACTACCAGAACGATCAAAATTCTTCAGCGATAGTGAATGGGATCTTGTGGTGCAGATGTGTTGTTTCGATCCAAGTGAACGATTGTTAATATCGGATGTGATACCGATACTGCAAAAATTTGCTGAGGATACAGATTCCCAAAGGTGGGGTTTGGACAGACATTTAGAAGTTGATTTCGCGTTAGCTCCCTTCCCAGCGGTCTCAGTTGCAAGCTCACTGTCTTTTGCATCCAACTCCAGTAACTCTTCAGCCCCATCTTCCTACAATGGTTCACACGATCAGAAGGAGATGTACCCTTGGAGTGCCAAGTCCACGTTGGCCGTCCTGGAGGAAACAAGATTGCTGTGTGAAAAACTAGACAATGCAAATATTGCCAACCATCATGTCTATGTTCGGCTTGTTGATGTATTCGATTTAGTTAAACACTCCGAGGTCAAAGACATTGCTTCTTTCATCAACCGCTACATGAAGATGCTCACCAGATTTTACAATCATCTCAAAACGAGCAAGGAAACTCCAGTGGCCAGGCAGAACCAAGATGAGCAGCAACTACCCTCCTTAGCTCCCTTCCATCAGGAACTAGATCAACTTCTGGAAATACTGAGAAAGTTCGTATTGTCGAAAATCAGCGACATTCACAAGTGGGAGTATCCATGGGGAATACACAATCAGAACCGAATAGTGCTAGATTGCATTCAAAAGCTGTGTGGTGAAATGAACAGAGTGAACGCAACCAATCATCACGTGCTGGATCGACTTCTTGATATACAAAGCCTTGTGGAACAAACTGATATTGATACGGAAGAGAAACCTTTCAATGACTATAGGAAGCTCCTTTTTGGTTTCTACAATGATCTGACAGCAAGCATGAAGGGTGGAGCTATGACTCGATTCGCTGCAACTCGGCTTTCACATGAAAACAACTATGGGTTCCATGTGCTTCTTGATCGTCTCTTAGAGAAGTATAGTTTATCGAAGGAGAATGATGTTCATGATTGGAATCCACAATGGAATCAGGATTTTGACGCTCAAGGTCAGTTCCTCATAACTGATATCTATGCAAAAGCGGGAAAACGAGATGATGCAACAGACATCATTGAGCACCTGGAAGGATTGACAAACTTACAGTTTGAGATTACAGAGCGAAATTTGATGCTTGAACCGTCTGTGCTTGATGATATTCAAATCGCATTCCCTGAAATGAAGAGTATCGATATTCCAAAGTGGTACATTCCATGCTATGAAGTCAAGTTTGACGATTTCAATGCGTTTGGTAGTGATAAATCGGGATTCGTGCATTTTGGGACGTGGTTTGGCATGAATGTCGTGGTCAAGAAAGTATATCTGAACAAAGCATATGGCACGGAACAATTTACTGCAGACATAACGAACTGGTATCAGTCGATGCACCCTCATTTAGTCAAGTTGTTCGGTGCATGCCATGTTGGTACACAGCCGTTTATTGTCTGCCAGTATGCAAGCAAAGGACAACTGGACTCATACGTGATGAGAAACAAAGGTGACATATGGGGAAGATTGCACGAAGCAGCCTTGGGACTGCAACATCTACACGAACACAATATCGTTCATAGCCATCTTACTACCGGAGATATCCTTGTCGGAACAGATGGACTGACAAAACTGACCAACTGCGGCTTGAAATCAGCAACCAAATTTTCAACGATGGAAGAGGTATATATGAACAATGCGCGTTGGCGGTGGAAGGCTCCAGAGTGCTTGAGTGGTGGGGCTTCTACTTGTAAATCGGATGTCTACGCCTTTGGTGTCTGTATTGTAGAAGTTGTAAGTGGTGCGTTACCGTGGGGAACAACAGTTCCTGATGCAGTTGTTCGAGTTCATATGGAAAAAGGCGAACTACCTCAGCGACCGGATACTTTTAATGAGAGAGAATGGGACCTAGTGAAACAGATGTGCTGTTTGGAGCCGGAACGAAGATTAACCATTACAGACGTAGTACATGAATTGAAGACCATTGCCGACCAGGAAGCCGGTGGATTGTACGACATGAAGTGGAGTCGAAACGATATGAGCAATACGGAATTTTATATACGGGAGCTCAGTCGCTCAATATCTGAAGTATTGAAATGGATAAAATTCTTGTGCGATAACAAGACACCAGCTCGTGATCTGAACAAGCAAATCTACACCCGGCTTCATGATATTTTCGCTCAGATTCAGACATCAAACCATAAGGCGAGAGGAAACCTTGTTCATATTTACAAGAAAATTCTCGTGCGCTATTTGAAGGAGCTTAGGGAAACCAACACAAAGTCAATAATGGCGATGTTTGCTGCTAGTCGGCAGCTCGCAGAAAATAACTTCCGCATCCACGAATATCTTGATTGGCTACTGGATTCGTATGGCCTGGCAAGGAATGAACTTTCTCATGACTGGAGGACGACATGGAAGGAGCATCGCGAGCAGCAGATCACAAGATTTGCAGCTAAATTGAGCGATATTTCACTGTTTTTTGCGGGTTTTGACGGGGAGTACAGTCAAAAAGATGTGTGGACGTGCTTGCTATTTGAACTGAACAATCACTATGCTAGCTATTCGTCTATTCCAAGAAGTGTCATACAAAATACCTGTAAGGCAATCACGTTAAAACGTGGCTCTACCATTGAACAGTGGTTTATTCCTCTCTATGCAATCCAGTACGACGCTACCAATAAAATTGGGGAAGGAGCGTTCGGAATTGCATATATTGGATCATGGAGGGATGCAACCGTCGTCGTAAAGAAATTGATGAATAACAAGGACCACCAGATATTCTATGATGAAGTCAATACGTGGTATCAGCTTAATCATGAGAACGTGGCGGAGCTCTATGGGGCATGCCATATCGAAGGAAAAATTTTTGTCTCTGAGTATGCGAGCAACGGCCAACTTTGCACTTTTGTGCACAAAAAAGAACACAAGCACGAAATGTGGGAAAAACTCTATGAAGTAGCGCTTGGGCTCCACTATTTACATACCAACAACATCGTGCACGGTGACCTGAAGTACGACAATATTTTGATTGGAGCTGATGGGAAGACCAAGCTGATAGATTTCGGATTGAGCTCGGTATCGCCAACAAACTCGAGTAAAAAAGAAAGTTGTGCTACTCCACACCAGAAATCAGATAAAAACACCGGCGCTCTGCGATGGAGAGCTCCGGAAGTATTACGAGGTGAAAAGCCTTCGTTCGCGTCGGACGTGTTTTCCTTTGGGATGTGCATCTTACAAGCGATAACGGGGAAATTTCCCTGGGAAAATGTTCTTGAAGATAGCACGGTTCGTTATTACGTGAACAGAAAGCGCCAGTTACCTCCGAACGATTTTGATAAGCAGGATAGAGAGCTGATTACGAAGATGTGCTGCTTTGAGCCTGGTGACAGACTGGAGATGTTTCAAGTCGTTGGAGAATTGCATATCAGGAGCGAGCAAGAAAGAGAGCGCACTTCGATGATGCCAAAAGAAGCGAGCAATGGTCAGAGTCAAATTTTAGCTGTTGAAGAAGCTTGAGATGTCACGATGCTCCCTTGACTCATAACATCACGGGCGAATGCAACAATTATCGTTGAAGACGAACAAGTGCACTGCCAGAGGGCTATAATCCCAGGACAGTTAATACCATTTCTGGAGAAAATGTTTAATGTTGAGTGCTCGTATACCTGTCCAGCAGGTGCAACATTTTTGTCAACCGACCAAGACATCATGTACATCGGATATCTAGTTCAAATGGATACACTGATTATAAGATCGCTAATCCTTCAAATTGTATCTTACGCCTTTCTAACCGCCCAAAAATCCAAACGAGTGTTATTTACGGGTCTTATCCACAGCGACAGTGGGGGCGACATGGCAAGCATGACTAGAGGTTTCTATATAGGTAGCGACAAAGTGGGACCATTTGAGAACGACACATCGTGAAACAGATTGCACCACCAGGTGCAATATAGCCGCACAAACCAAGGAGGTATGTGTGTGTGCTTATCTAACAATCATTGATGAAATCTGTTCGCATTACAGATAGCAAAGCCTTAGCAAACGAATTCCTGAGTAAAATTGCATTTTAGCAGTACTTGATTCTTTTGTTTCTATGCCAGAGGCAATGAGGATCCAAATCATTATCTTCATTGCCATGGAGCGACTGTACGCCTCTATACCGTATCCTAGCTCCTGACGATCTTAGTCGTTAACACGAAGGGCCGGGGTAAAGGAACAGACCATTATGATCTGCTTGTTGCACGTACGTGAGGGAAAACTTGGTAGATCAGCATTGCTTTTCATCCGCGAATGCTACTCTGATTGACATCAGTCGCATAATCAAGCAGAATTGTCGTCTCCTTGATATGTTGTACATAGCAGAAGATGGCCAAGATGTGGTCCCATGTTGACAACGCAGTGTCAGCACGTGCTTTCATACCACCCCGTGCAGAATTTCACATTGATATATATGCTGCTATGCTTATTTGTCGATCCAAAAAAGACACCACCAGTACGCTCGTATCGAGAGATAAAACGTAATAAATCCCCCCAAAAAAACAAGTTAGGAAACCTATTTTTGGTAAATGATTTGAGCTTAGTATATCACTTCTTTTGATAACCAACTATTGTAGCATTAAGCTTGTCGAGATCGTTTTTTAATGTGTGATTTCACGCTTCTACGCATTCCAAGAAGTGCAGCGCCTCGTTTGAGATGGATAAAGCGCCGCCTTTTGGTAGTTTTGGTGGAGGGGCGAAAAGATTCCCAACTGCATCACCAGTCGCTGAAGTATTTCTGAAGATTAAAATCTGGTCAATGATTGGTACACCGTGTCTGATTCTCAAATGTGCTTGGCTGAAGATAGGGTTCACTTTTCTTGGATTTAGTCGCGTTATGGCCACAGTGCACCAAATCGCTACCAGCTGTTGGCATCACATGTCACGATGCAGTGACGTCATGAGATCACCTGAGCGGTCCACACTGCCTCTCTGGCCACTCCTGACCAGTCTTTGCATTACCTGAACTGTTATTTACGTACTCATTGCGTTAATTACGAGCTTGCCGCGTTTCAAAACGGAGACCGTGGAGCACAAATGCCAATCTTCCAACAGTTCAGAATTTCCTCCACACAGGCCGACCGAGGAGGGAACGAGCGAACCGTGAGCACTAAGGAAGAGGGAGCATCATGGTGGACCAGAAGCCGAAACGATTGATTAGCTGGAAGGAGGTAAAGCAGCATGTTACGGCCGAAAACGCATGGATCGTCATCCATCACAAGGTCTACGATATCAGCAAATGGGATTCACACCCAGGCGGCCACGTCATGTACACACAAGCGGGTGAAGATGCGACCGATGCCTTCGCGGTGTTCCATCCAACCAGCGCCTTCAAACTGCTTGATCAATTCTATATTGGTGATGTTGATGAGTCCACTCGCGATGAAGTCGAAGGTGAGCCGTTGACCGAGGAAGAGACGGCCGCCAAGAAGCGCAAGGAGGATTTCATCATGTCCTACCGCAAACTGCGCAACAAGATCAAAGGTATGGGGCTCTACAATGCCAGCACCCTGTACTACGTGTGGAAGGTCGCGAGTACATTCGGTATTTGCCTCACCTCGGCGGCGATCTGCTATTTCTCAAACAGCTTTGCCATGCACATGTTTGCGGCTACCATCATGGGGCTCTTCTTCCAACAATCGGGATGGTTGGCGCATGATTTCCTGCACAACCAAGTGTGTGGCGAACGTTACTATGGTACACTCATAGGTGTCATGGTGGGCAACGTCTGGCAGGGATTCAGTGTGCAATGGTGGAAGAACAAACACAATCTCCACCACGCAGTGCCAAACTTGCATGGATCCAAGGAACAAGGCATTTTTGGCGATCCCGACATCGACACGATGCCCTTGCTTGCTTGGTCAAAGGCGATGGCAGCCAAGGCTTTCGATTCACCTATTGGTCCGTTCATGATTCGTTATCAGGCGTACTTTTACTTCCCATTGCTCCTGCTCGCTCGTATTAGTTGGCTGTTGCAGTCGTATATGTATGTGTTCAATGACTTCTCGTTCGGTAATTATGACCCCGTGGAGATGAAGTTTGCGGAAAAGGTGGGCTTACTGCTCCACTACACTTGGATGATTGGTCTCCCATATATTAGTGGTATGACTGTGCTTGAAGGACTTGCTTTCTTCCTCGTCAGCCAAATGTCCTGCGGTCTGCTGTTGGCGCTTGTGTTCAGTATTGGTCACAACGGTATGTCAGTTTACGAGGCGGACAACAAGCCTGACTTCTGGAAGTTGCAAGTCACTACCACGCGTAATATCACCAGCTCCCTCTTCATGGATTGGTTCACTGGCGGATTGAACTACCAGATTGATCATCACTTGTTCCCATTGCTACCTCGTCACAACCTGCACAAGGTCAACGGTCTCATCAAATCGCTTTGCAAGGAATATGACATTCATTTCCACGAAACGAGCTTCTGGCAGGGTATCTATGAAGTTGTGGACCAGTTGGCCGACATCAGCCACGAATTCATCACGGAATTCCCTGCCATGTAAGTGTACATGTTTTCGTCGTATGAGGTGTGTTTCTCTATCAATCACAAAACAAAAAGTAAAAACAGCCCATAGCAAACACACACGTAATGACAATGCAACAATGAAATCAAATCAAGTCAACAAGTCACCTCTTGAAAATACTGATCCATTGGCTCTGTCTTCATCGTATTGACTCTTCGTGTATTGCCCTGTTAGTACCCTATCCACTCGCTTGATGATAATGATCTTTCATTGCTTCTTTACAAATACCGAAGCTGCGGTCGTGGTGGTGGAGCTGGCTGATCCTTTTTGTCATTATCAACCGCAAACCATAATTGCAGCGTAAATGTCTTGCCATTCTTGTCCCAATTACTGAAAAATTTCCCCTCGCTCTTGTCGACTTCCATGTTGGGGATCTTGAACGCAATCGTCTCGTACGGCTCGCACGCGAACAATAAATACTGAAAATTCTTGTCCGGCGCCTCGATTTTCTGTTCAAATGCTGACATGAACCGATGTCGCGGCTGCAACTTCGGATCGTGCTCCGTGTATGCAATTTGAAATAGCAGGATGCGCGCGCCTGTGTCTGGATCACGCTGTTTGGTTACCTTATAACCTGGCAGACCAATCTTTAACGCACGTGGTCTAGCGGCAGCAGCCGCCGCCGCAGCTTTCGCTGCCAAGAAGTTCGCAGTCGACGTAGAATGCGCAGCATCAGAAGCTTCTTTCGCAGCACGTCTTGCCAGATTCGTTTGATGTCGCTTGCCCTGTGTATGCGCCAGGTAATTACCTTCATTATTATGCAGCGTCAGACATAACTTACACTCGTACGACCCCAAGTGGTTCTTCATGAAATACGGATCCTTCGCGAGATCCACTGTTTCCAGCGCCAATTTTCGCAGACGTTCACGTCGATCGATATTCGCCTGCGACTCCGATGCAACACCACCCGAACCAGGTTTCGATCCTACACGGTTCTGGAAATCCATCCCACCTTTGATCGCAAAGTTTAAGGTGATAGTCGATCCGTGTGTGATATGATAGTCTTCTAAAACCGCATGTTCGTTTTCCAGAAGACACTTTTCAAAGCGCAGACGCATCAACTCCAACGGCACACGGGAAACCTGTTCGATACAGCGTTTCATCTCGCGCACCGACTGTTCCTTCACGCACGATATCGTGTGTAGATACTCATTTGGGCCGCGCACAAACACCTCCATCATCTTCCCCTCCTTGCTTCTTTCCCTTTTGCTGTTCCACCACGGATTCCCTACAAAGCCTGTGAGTGAAGGTACGATTTTGGGGTTATGGTTATACAGCGGTGGGGTTACAAGGGTTACACTGTCGAAAATACTGATCGGGTTACATTGGCTACGCTTCTGTGAAAGGTTGCGACATGGGTTACGTTTGTAATGCTGAGGTTGACATGCCAGAGAGTTAGATGGGCAACATGGACAAGAGTAAGAGGTTTCTCGATTTTTGATTTTTTTTAGCTCCACTATCACCATTTGTATTCGCTCAGCCTCTGCCAAAATTCCATTCGCCATACACAAATCCAACCAGCCTTCCCGGCTTCCTCCATCAGTAGCACCAAATTCAGAGAATTTTACAGATCCATCATTTCATCGTTGTCATTGGTAGTTGGACCGCCAACAAATGTTGTAGATGCGCTAGACATAAACCCACTGGGGCGATCAGCGTCTGTATGATTGAACGACAACTTTGAGCCGTCATTTGCTGTATCCGCTGGCTCAAATGCATCTTGTTTTGGCGTGCCCACGGAAAAGATTACCCATACTGGATCACCAAAGAACCCACTGGGACTCCGTAGCCGCCAACTTCCAGCATACGAGCCCATGTTCGGTGGCATCCGGAGTGCTACTTGAATATCTATTCGCGCGCCAGCTGCTACACTCACCGGGATCTCTTGTGGGCCATCAAACTGGTCCCCCTGTGAAAACACCAGCGCTGTACCTGCTGGCCACGCTGTATTGCCAGTATTGATAAAGCTCCATTGCTATAGAAACATCATTAATTAAGCATTCGGGATTTCAACATATACTGCATGATCGATAAAGAAACGTACCATATTGACTGTGGCATTCGGTGGGAAAAACATATTTTGTGATTCTGAGAGATCACTGATGAACTGTGCATGGTAATCGGCCTCTTCAAAACGTTGGTTTATGGTATTGCCAGCATCTTCACTTTCCATATCGAGATCTTCGCCCTCCTGTTGCTGTTGCTGTTGATGCTGATTTGGTCGGTCGTCGTCCTGATCGTTCGTATCGCCAAAGTACTGACTACCCTGTGCCTCCATGGTCGCCAGGTAATTGTTCACGGCGGTCTCGACATTCCAGTTCGACGATTCCAGGAAAAACGTCGCAGTTGTTGGATCCAACTGCAATAAATACGCAAACTGATCCACTAACTCGTCATGGTCATGGGTGGTGATGCTCTGGAACATTTGCAGCAATTCATCCGCCATATTTTATTTGTTATCTGTATCTTTCCCAACAAACACAGGCGCCCTATGCAATTAGATTTTCTTTCGCATCATTTTGAAACGCAAGCAAAATCAAATTCAACATCATTTGAGATTGTGACTCACCGTCTATGCAGCAGTCCACTTTTTCAGCGTGTAGGATCCCTGTAGCGGCGGTATATCCAGTACAAAAGTGCGCGTTTCTTCCTTCTTGTTCGTCTTTCCCACTTCTCTTCCTCAATTTATGCGTGTTGGAAAGGAGAACAAAAACCCTCTAGTCGTTGCTGCAACCTTCATGCTACCCTTCTGTTAAATAGCGGTTCAATACCGAATAATACCGGTATTACGACAAAAATTTCGAACAAAACGTCCGGTGTCCCTTTCTAAATCGATTGATAGCTCGGGTTCGAAACGACAGAAACGCAGAAAAAAGATCGCGATCCGTTGCGCTATGTTTTGCTCATTTCATTTTCTGCATCAAGACGTCAAAGGGCATCGCACCATCACTACACTAGAAACGTGAGAGAAGTTATGAATCTGCTTCGTCATGCGCGTGGAACTGTAAAAGGTCGTTCTTTTGCAACGAAAGCTGCGACTCCGATCGTGAATTCTTTCAACGAATGGGATCCGCTAGAAGAAATAATCGTTGGTCGCGTGGAAGGCGCAACGATTCCAGAATGGCACGCCGCTGGTAAGGCTGTATGGCCCGCCAAATGGTGGGATATGTACAAAACCAAGAGTGGCCAGTCATTCCCCAGAGATTTGATGGAAGGTGCGCAGAAGGAGCTGGACTATTTGGCTCAGGTTTTAGAAGGCGAAGGTGTAATTGTTCGCCGACCAGAGGCTCGAGAGGGTGATTTTAACAACCCTGTTGAAACTCCTGATTTCAAGAGCAAAACCCAGCTATACGCAGCGATGCCCCGCGACGTCTTGATTGTGTTTGGGAATGAGATTGTGGAAGCACCCATGGCCTGGCGGTCCCGGTATTTTGAATTCCGACCGTATCGAAAACTCATCAAAGAGTATTTCCAAGTAATATTGCAACAAGATGACTTGCTGGCTTCATCTGGGTATAATGCTGATAGACATGTGAATTGTTCTGTAGAAAGGCGCGAAGTGGACGGCAGCACCAAAGCCTCAAATGAGCGACGACCTCTACAATATGGAGTGGAAAGCTGAAAGTGGCACTTTCAATGTAATGCCTGTCCGTTTCTTATTTTACATTTATGCCCATTTAAAGCTAACATTTCAATATTGTCATGTGTTGTGCAGTCTGTTGTGACCGAGTTTGAACCTGTCTTTGATGCCGCGGAGTTCACGCGAATGGGGCGCGATATCTTTACGCAGCAAAGCCAGGTCACGAATATCTTTGGTATCGAATGGCTTCGACGTCACTTAGGTGACGAGTACAACATTCACGTCCTGGATTTCCAAGATCGTAACGCCATGCATATCGATGGTACATTTGTCCCACTAATGCCTGGCAAATTGCTCGCCAATCCATTTCGTCCGTGTATCACTGGTCGACCAGTCAAGACCTACTCATATAAGGGTAAGGACTACGAATATCGCCTTCCGGAGATGTTCAAGGGATGGGAAGTGTTCATCGCGCCGGAACCAGAGCTCTCGCCTTCGCATCCATTGTTTTTCACGAGTCCATGGACTGCGACCTGCAACGTGCTTATCATTCGTCCAGGCACGGTCATCGTCGAAGCGCATGAAAAGAAAGCGCAACAAGCGTTCAAGGACTGGGGATTTGAAGTTATCCCCGTCCCCTTCCGCAATTTTATGCCATTTGGTGGTTCGTTTCATTGCGCAACCTGCGATGTGCGTCGTACGGGTACTTTGCAATCCTATTTCTAGACAGCAGAAACAGCAAAATCCGATAGTTATCTCGACTGTAGATAAATACTTTCTAGTGACCATGAGCTCATTTGTGTCGAGAAATCCATTGTACTATCTACTGTTATTAGTTAATCACCAAAAACAGGGTTAGTTATCGCATAAAAATGGTAGAATGAATTTTGTTGATGTGTCTTTCACTGTAAGTTAACACGCGCGGTTCTTCCAGAAACGAGAGGAGGAGAGAGAAGACTGTTCAACAGGGGGAGATCGCATGAAGTTTACCATCCATAGGGAAGGGTTGCGCCAAACATGAAAATTATCACGTTAGTTAACTCATCTGATTCACTTGATGCAAGTTTCCATAATAGTTGTCACAAACGCGTAAGTAAAAAATCCAAATCCAAATGTAATTTATATAAATAACTTCGTCCAACCTCGACCATCACTCTGGTACCAAGAACCCCCCCCTTCAAAAGCGACAAGAAGGAAGAGAAATATTACCTAAGGTGGCGCAGGAGTCGTCTGCCGAGCGACCACATTGCGCGTCTGTTACGTCCAAGGCCGGTACGTTTGTCTACACATATGCATATCAATCGAATCCCCAGGTCTTCATCGACCAGATCGCGTGGTTTCCCCTGAAAAAAGCGCGTTTTTCATTGAGTTCACCTGGGGAACATTTTCATGTTCATTTTGGTGCATTTCTGCGATGATTTGATGCGTGCTTGCATGTTGAATGGATTTTTGTGAGGTTTGAATGCCGATTTTGGTCTTTTTTCGGGCAAAATTGCGCCATTTTTGAGCATTTTGCGTGGAGAAATGAAAATGAATTCGTATTTAATGGGAAACGAGATGTGTATGAATGGTTTCTAATTCTTGTGATCATGTTTTTGGGTATATGATGCTGTAGTATGCGCAGATGAACCATTGCAGTCAACTGGAATCAATATTCACGTACGGTTGGAAGTATTTGTTCAGGGATGCTGATGATGTTGATGATATTGATGCTTATAATATCATTATTTGTGTTCGTTATATGGAAAACAGTTAGTAACAATGACTTTTGACAGCGATGGGTCTGCGCACAGTCCAGCGGAGCTGTTGGTGTCGATCCGAGAGCGAATTGTGGCGTATAAACAAGATTTGCTACGGTAATGAAGCTTTTTCACTCCTATTTTATGCGTGAACTATTCGATTGATTTGGATTATGAGTATTCATCAGACAGCTCTTGGATCAGCAAACAGCACTAACAAAGACCGATAGCAGCGACAATAGGATTAGTGACACAAAAAGAAGCGGCAGCGAGCAAGTGGTGGAACTAGATGAAGTTGATGAAAAGCGGAGAGATGTCAAGCGATTGAAGACAATGAACAGTGAGACGCGACTCTCTAATGGGTTCCCAAAGACGTCGATGCCTCATATCAATGGACGAAGAGAAGAAGAGTCTTCAGTAGATAAAGCAATTGCACAGGAGTCGCCACGATCAAAAAAGCGACGGCTAAGTGACGGCAACGTGATTGAGAGAGAGCGAAGGATGAGCTTTCAGGAAGAGGATGCAGATCAGAGAGATAGACTACCACCAGTCAGGCGGGTAATGCGGACGTCGGTGCCATCCAGAAAGTATTTAGAGAGTGAGCAACAAGTACGAGAATACTCGGCTACTGCTGGTAGTCAACCAGTGTTGCTGTCGTCTAGCACATCTCCAAGAGGGATTATGGATAGCACTGGACTAGACAGTCAAGACGGTTTACAACAATCTTCTCATCAGCCTCAGGATCATCGAGTTACAGTGGAGCAAATACAGGTCGATTTTGAGCAGAAACTACGCGATTCGATTCGGATGAACCATGAAGTGAGGACGCGGAGTCTTACCATGACAAGGAAGCGCCAACTGCCTCGCCTTGCTACGCCGTTTCGCCAGAAATCGCATTGGGATTTTTTGTTGGAAGAAATGAAGTGGATGGCGACCGATTTTGCGCAAGAACGGAATTGGAGACGCGTTATGCAGTATCATCTTGCGAAGGATGTGATCGTGGAGAAAAATGCGGAAAAAGTGCGACAGGAAAAAGAACATCGACAGGCAGCGCGAGAGATTGCACTGCAGATATCAGCTTTCTGGCGAACGATGGAGAGAATTGCTGCAAGGTCAAGAGTGCGATTTGAATCGGGGATAGGAGCAGTTGCTGGCGCAAAGATTGGTGAATCAGGACAGGACGCAGTTGAGATAGCTGATGACACATCAAAACAGAAAAACGATGTCGATTCAACTATGGATTCTGACGCAAATGGCGACAGTGGTGTTCATGATTTGAAGTACAAGAAAATCGACGTGAGCGCATTTTCTGATGATGATTCAAGGTTGGAGCTGGCAAAAGCAAAGTTGAAGCGTATCGTGACAGTAGGGAAGTTAGCGCGAGATGCGATGAAATCCGGCAGCGTAGAAGATTCAGACAACGAATCTAGAGAAGCGGCATTGCGGGAAATCCAAACATGGTCACTTGCTGGGCATTGTCGTCGTACAACAGCAGTCCTTGCTGCGTTTCAAATCCTTGCACTTCGATGGATGCTGGAGCTGTATACTGCTGGACTGAACATGCTAGTGAACGACCAACTTGGAATGGGGAAATCAGCCACGATTGCTGCGTTCTTGAAGCTGATAGAGTTAGTTGCAAAGCCCTACAATACCCCATCATCACCGACTTCGGGCACTGGAGATGGGCATCTGGATGGCCCACATTTGATTATTGTTGCTGAAGATGAACTTCACAAGTGGCAATACTATTTACGCACATGGCACCCAAATCGAAAAATCGAACTTTACACGGGAGAGGCATCCCACCGCGCTAAATTGCGGCGTGATTGGAAGCGCAAGGCACAATCTGAGGCTGACAAAAAGGGAGATTTTCTGAATGAAGACGATGAAGACAGCGATTTAGAAGATGATGGTGTATCTGGCCACTTATTTTGTGTACTGTGCCCAGTTAACATGTTCGCGAAAGACCAGGACAGCTTTGTGAGTTTTACAGATTGGCAGATGGTCGTAGTGGAGAACGAGTATGATAAGCTGTTTGAAGACTCGAAACTCATTGCGGCTTTGAAGAAAATTCCACAAAAAAAATGTCGCATTCTGTGCAATGGTCACTCCATTGAGAACTGGAAGAACATTGACCTGCGTTACCACTATGGTGAGTTCTTAGTGAGCGACGCAATTTCACAAGATCCAGCGGAATGGAACACAGATATATGGACACGTCATTTGCTTGTAGAGAAAGCTTCTGTGACTGAAGCAATGCAAGCATGTGGTAAACCAACGAGCTCGTTGGCGTCATTGTGGAAATCGTCTCAACTAGATCACCAACAGCACGTTAGTGCATTGCTACTGGCGCTATATTGCTTGGGACTCCGACGTGTGCGGAGTGAGGTAGAACCTGAGTTAGGTAAGATCGAAGAACAGAGTCTAAGCTGCCAGTTGAGTTCATCTCAGATGACACAGTATCGGAATGCTATTAGTGGCTTTGCGGCATCACAATCCAGTATGAGTGATCGAGAAGAGCGGTTAGAAGTGTGGCTGCAGTTGTTTCTGCGTTTGCGGATGATTTGCAATTGTGTCGACTTAGTGAACGATCTGGAGAAGCTTGGTCATGCCGATATGCGCTTGATCAAGAGCTGTTCCGCAAAGTTAGAAGCACTGGAGTCACTACTAACCCGTATAGTTGGTAAAGAGGAGAAACGAGTGGTCATCTACTGCCAATTTGATCCCATGTTTCCAATCCTAGAGATGTTCTTGGCTCTCTTGGATATCAGTTTCGTACGAGTTACAGGGACGGTGACTATGCAACGACGAGCACTGTACCATTTTGCCGAACGAACTGCTGTGAAGGTCGCACTGGTATCAACACGCTTATCGACTGCAGAAGGGACCCGTGCTGTTTCACTGTATGGAGCAGATGTGATTGTCGTTTTAGATAGCGATTGGAATGCGCTGTGTGATGCAAAATTGCGTGCCAGTTGGGCAAAGTTAGCCGTGACAAAGGAAATCATTCCAGTCTATCGGCTACATTGCGAGCATACCATTGAAGCGTCACTACTTCGTGTGGGTGCCTGTTTGAGTGAAAAAGTCTTTGGCGAAATGTCTCCGCAAGAACTATTGGTGGTGCCAGCAGATATTTCGCTTGGGAATAATTCGATAGAAAAACCAAGTTGGTGGACGAGCAGCGCCAGTTCTGGAGCATCGGCAATAATTTCTGTCGCAAATATTTCCGCTATAGCCCATCAAGCAGAGCAGCAGGAGCGCTATTGTGGAGATGAATGCGAATTAGAACAGCCGTTGGTGGTTTTGAATGTGGACTTGGATGCTGATGAACATTTGCTGCTTGCGAATACGGACGAACTGACCCCCGTTGAGTGGTATGCTGTCAATTATGTCCATGAGATGACAGATAAGAAGCGGACTCACCAAGACGATATGGGTCGTGACGATGAGCTGGCAAGCAGTGGATGGAATGACGCGTATTATCAATCCGAAACACGATCGTTTGAAGAAATTGCAGCAGTAGAGAGTGATGAATCCTGGCAAACTGGAGATGCTCAGAAGCAACTCTTTTACGACTCGGATCGTTTTCCTGCTTTGAATGGTATTGATGAAGCGCAGATTGAGAACCTATTTGCTCAACTTCGTTTGAAAGGTATGGAAGCTTTTTATAACGTATACAAGCCTCCTCAACCTCCAGAAACACCGCATCAAGATATTCAGATGGCCACGGATGCAGGTACGACAGACGGAAACCAAATGCTGTTCCATATTTCCTATCGGGTTCCTGCTCCTCCTCCACCTCCACAACCAACGAAGCTAAAGACCGAACAGTTGAATACTTTCCAACCACCAGACTCATTGAAACCTACCAAGTCCAAGAAACAGCGCGTGGCGAACGCAGGTGCAGCTGGGGCTGCATCTGCTCGTGCTGGTTATCCAGCGACTGGGGCGGCAGGAGTCAAACGGAAGCTGGATCAGCACTTGGCTGGTTCAATTGGTGTAAAGTCATCGATGAAAGAACAACGGATGGATTTGGATGGGATTCCAATACCAGATGTGGCGGAATTGGAGGACGACGATTTCTGGGGCGATACGAATTTGGACGCGTTGGACTCGGCATCATGGGATGACGCTTCCGTGCTGAGTGGGATCTTGGGCTCTTCGATCGATCCATTATCAAGCGGTTCGACGCTGGGTAACTCAACTCCGGCAGGCGCAGGACAGGGAGCTACCACGAGTGGCTCTCAACGTGCTTCATCTTCGAAGAAGTTGAAAGGAGCAAATGCCGCCGGAGCCACTGGGACTGGGAACCGTGCGCGTAAAGGCAGTATGTCATCCACTGATGCTGGCCGGGATGGTTGGAGTGCACAGGACGATTTAGTGTTGAAAAAATTGTTTGAGTTGTATGGATCCAATTGGAGTCTCATTGCTCAAGTCTTCAACTCGACGACAGCGGTATCTCGTTTCTTTTGCAAGAAGCGATCTCCACGACAGTGCTACGATCGTTATGGCAAAATTATCTCGGGAAGCTTAGCGTCTTCGTCACATGCAGCTTCAGGGAGTTTACCTGGTGCAAAAGAATCCAAGACGGCAGCGTCTGGTCCATCGATCAAGCAACAGAAAGCAGCTGCTGCATTGCTGACTCCAGCAGTTTTGGATGCTCGGATCGGATTGCCTGGGGAGGAGATGCTTATCATTTTCCCTAAACGCCATTCTCTTCCTGGTCTTCCACCACCATCGATCATCAATGTACCTTCGTTAGTCGAGATGAGTATGAAGAAGAAGAAATTACAGAAACAGCAGACATCGGGTCCTGACTTGGGTAAAGGTGGTCTGGATGACTTAAAGTCGATTCGAAGTTCGTTTGATGCGATTATTCATTGCATGAAGCGAAAAGCGGCACCACCACCGATTCCAATTCCTGTTCCTTCACCGACTTCAGCTCCGTCGGATTTCGCGACAACAACCACACCACTTACCTCACCAGGTGTCAATTTCACTTCCTTCACACCAACCGCTAAAGCAACCAAGGCAGCTGTCAGTCCTCTTACCACGACTTCAAAAGCAGTGACAGTAGTCTCGCCGCCTCACAAATCGCATTTGGATATGATCTCCTTGCTCCCAAACGTTGCATTGGCACCTGATGAAGTCATCAAACGCAGCAAGGAGGCTGCTGCTGTTGCTGTTCAAGCTGCTGCTGCCGTTGCTTCAGTGGGAAGGGACGTCTCACCACTGTCAACAACAGGAGATGCTGTACTTAGTTCAGGATTCAGTTCGTCATCTGCTGGTATGTCACGCAAGCCCCATACTCCAAGCCTTAATGGTGGAGGCATCACGAGTGGAACACCTGCTACTACTCCGTCTAGAGTAGCTGTAGGGATGGCTGGCAATGCGATACCACCTACTATATCTGGCGCAAATCTGACAACCACTGGTGCAGCTACTTCAACTCCAACTGCTGCTACTTCTTGGGGTGATATATCTGGACTGCACCAAAATCTCGCGCATAATGTAGGAAACTCGATGGATCTCTCCACTGGTGCCAATGCTGTACCTGCACGTACTAGTCCTACAATGAATGCAGTCGATTCAGGTGCTGGGAGCAACTCCAATCGTAGCAGTAGTGGTGTTGGTGAGATGGGTGGCGGAGGTAGAAATCCCATGCCAGTGACAACATCCACTTTACTTCACGTCTTGGATCGCATGCCGGAGATCAAGAACAAAATTCAAGCAATTCTTAATCGAAACGACTGCTCCGAGGCACAGAAAGTAGCGATGATCGCTC
The DNA here is from genome assembly GCA_001600495.1 of Pilasporangium apinafurcum. Taxonomy (NCBI): domain Eukaryota; phylum Oomycota; class Peronosporomycetes; order Pythiales; family Pythiaceae; genus Pilasporangium; species Pilasporangium apinafurcum. The sequence goes on from BCKE01000068.1 coordinate 118,407, forward strand.
GGTTGCTGAGCAACACGAATGCCATCAATAACCCAGCTGTCATGGCCGCTGCGCCTCCTGTCAACGACACTAATACCTTGACACTTATGAGCACCTCTCCTTCGATCCAGCCGCTAAACACAACAGCGTCGACTGTTCCAAATCCATCCAGCACGACTGATAGTACTTCTCTTGCGACTACAGCCAGCACTTCACTTGGTGATGGCAACAGCACTGGGAGTAATGGAACGAATTGCTCAGTGGGAAATGCAACGGTGGTCATCGACACAGAAAATCCACTACCGATGCCACTGTTGCTTGCAACTTCTCCATCCAATATTGAATCCAGTACGGATCCGTCATACTCTTCGTCTACCACCAAACCATGAATCCACATCGAATCCAGAAGTTTTGTGCAACTGGCCAACAGGCATCAAGATGTGATGAAGATGAAAAGCCCAACTAAGCTGTCATCAATCGCCCTCATGTAGTTTTAGTCCATACTCATCGTTACTGTCGTCATTACCCGTGAAATTAGTTCAGAAAAGAAGACCAGAAGCGAACGAGTATCATCAACTCCAAAAACGTGAACATAGAAAATAACAACCTCATCTTGTGTGCGATGAATCCATTCATCCACACAACTGCCATCCATCATCCGTCGTTCGTTTATATATATTCTTTCTTCGTCATTCCTTCAGCTGTTCTTTTTCACAAGTACAATTATGAGAGAACGAAAAACACAAGGCACACACCTTCTCGAGTTTTCCTATATATATTGGCTGGTTGATCGGGATCCTCCTGCCCTACTGCATCTGGCAAATACATCCTGTTTTTTTTTTTTTCTCTTGAGCATTTTTCGTTGTTACCATTAAGGCAGTTGGGCATATATCGGAGTCTTGGTCCTGGGTTGGATTTAGATTGTAATGAGGGTGGAATATACAACTTACTATTTACTCATCCGTGAACCCAGTCACCTCCATATTAATCACAAGCGAGAGCACGTCTTCCATTTCCTTCTTCGTTTTGTATACGGGCAGGTCGATACGGTTGAAACACGTATGTGCGCGTGGATAGGCATTCTCTGGGAACGGAACGGCCTTGAGAGTGAAATGGCAAATGCGCCCGTCGTAACTCGTCAGTGCTTTGAAACCCTGGACAGGTACACGAGAAGACCCAGTTGTAAATTGAAGCAACCGTGCTCGCTCTTCATCGCTAAATGCTTCCACGATCTCCCAGAACCAACCGAGGACTTCCTCGGGCAGTTCATCCGATACTTGAGTGTGCGCTTTCCAGTCGTCCACATCAATCGATGGGACACCGCAAAGGACTAATTCCAATTCTTGATAATCAAAGACGAGAATCAACTCTTGAGGAATGACCTCAAATACACCAGCCATCAAATGTTGTAATTGTTCGGCATACGAATCCAGCATGATATACCGCAAGCGCAAGTAAATGTACTCATGCTTGTTTTCATCCGTCAGGTCAATGTTGCGTCCATTTTCCTTCAAGTCGATGATTTCCACCTCACCGTTCAATTTGCGATTCGTGACACTGAAATCCAAGCCCAAAGCATCCACACCGTCATTTTCCTTCATCCATTTCAGTGAGTTATACACTTCCTGATCAAAGAATTCCAAATCGCTGAAAGAAATGGGCACACCCAATAAATGCTTGAGCACTGGTAGTGCTAGGTGAGCCTTCATCAACTGTCCTTCCAAAAGAGCACGACCAAGCAAACGACCAGCACCACGGAAATACAGTAAGTGATCTGCTGATGCTTCGACGGAGTTAGGATTAATCACATATGCCAACGAATCGACGTGAGCACACATGAATAAGCCAATTGTCTCATCAAACAAACGTTCCGTCACCAAGGCAAACCACTCACGTTCCAAGCCACCGGCATCAATAGCGACTTCGCCAATGAACTCAATGCGAAGCGGCATGTGAATGTGTTCCATTTGCACACCAAGTAATTGCTCCATTGATTCCACCAAGATATTTTCACGATGGACGCGCATCTTCAAGTGACCATCTTCCCACGGTTTAATCAACGCCGATGTTTGTTCCAAAAACCAGGCGTACTTGTCCTTGAAGGGTAACGCCGCCACTTGCTCTAGAATCTCCAAATCTTGTTCCGAAATCTCATACCCACGCGACGCCACGCGCGCATCCACTTCTCTGTATTCTTTAAATGTCATCCGTCCTTCTGGATGACGTGGGGTCTGTGCCAATTGGGACACAAACGCCAGCGATTGCTGATGCACTAGTTCTTTATCATCCACTGCCGCGGGCTTGGGGGAAATCATTGCCGCATCGGAACTTGGGATATCGATTCGCACCATAGAATTTTGACCAGCCTCCGAATCATTAGGAGTCGTCGAAGTCGAGGAAAGTGATCCTGTGGCGGTCGTTGAGCTCTTTTCCGGTGTAGCCCCATCAGTCCCAGCAGCTGGAGCATTGGAAGCAGTATTTGCCGAGGTAGAAGAACCCCCTATAGCATACGGATCACGCTTCGCCCAATACCGCTTGCCGTCGATCCCAACTTTACGTACCCAATCTTGACGGTTCCGTGCACCACGTTGACGCGAGTTCAGCATATTGAGTCGACGGATGGCAAACGACCGCGTGCGATTGAACGACCGGTCGCGCGAGAGATCCACCGAAAGCTTTCGCGACGGGGAATTAGGGTTTCCTAATCCCAAAGTAAATCCGCGCTCCGTGCCGCAGAGCACACACGACTTGGACGAGTCTTTGTTGTGAAAGTCGCAGACCTCGCATTGCCACTGACTGTTGACCTCATCCGCCCTGAGAAGACAATAATCATGATTTAAAATGGCGTTAATAACCATTCAGCACACCTATAGACGGTTCTGAAGAGTAAAATAGGGCACGTACGAGTCCTGGACATCTTGACGAGTCATTGGTTGCCCATCTTCCGTGTATTGCCTGCCATATTGACCATATAAATGCGCCATAATCAGTAATCATTCCCATATAATCACATACTTGCTGACAAGGTGATAGACCAATCCAATAGCAATATCAACTCATCTCTCTTACCCTCCAAGTAGTGGCTGCTGCAGATTTTCATCAAACCGTGCGCGGCGACAGCAATAGTAAACAATAATCACGACGAGTAGCCCACCAGTGACATATGCCAGCCACGTCGGCAGGGTGCTGGAAGAAGAATCGTTTTGCGCGTTCACGACCGCGATATGTGACGAACTGGTCAGCAGCAGTGCCACTATAAACGTCGACGGTCGCCACATCACCGACAACAAAAAAGCTTTTTCACGTGAATCGAGTGTTTCCTTTTACAGGTGTTTTTCAACGGCAAATCCGCAACAAAATGCGATACAAACAGTATCGTCCGGTAGCAGAGGCGCTGGAAAACACGATGCTCACGTGAAAATGACGAAATGAAGGGTCAAAGAACGTTTCCGCACGCGCTTTTTCCTTGTGCGTCGTCCGCTTTTTTTTCTTTCTTCCTTCGCTTTCTTGCGCTTGAGCTTCCTTTTGGAAAGAGGCCCGGTGCGAGCTGTCACACCCCCAGTCGCTTCACATGCGGACTTAAGTCGTACTTATAAAGAAAAAACCTTGCTTGTGTAAGGTTTTAATGCCCCTGACCTGTACTGAAAACATTGGCGAACCCCCTTTGGGAATTTATATTCAACGGTGGGTGATTGTGCTTTTTGGACGGTGATTGATAGGTAATCAGAGGCAAAGGTAGGATGGTGTGTTGGAAACGTTTTTTTTGAGAACAGGCTATAACGATAATGCAATATTTGCTCGGTTTTCTGAGACCTAGTGCCTACAATATATTTCACAAGGTTAAAAAGCAATTGCCATGGCGCAAGGCACTTCTTGTGAGCATCCCACTCTTTGCTCCTTAGCTTCCATAAATAAAATGTCCCATCCAAAAATCACTTAATCTTTTTATAACCTGTGATATTCGTTAGTAGTTTATACTAGTACAATGTCTATATTGCTTCGGCATATGGTCACTTGATGTAACAGATATTGGGTACTGCTAAATTTGCCTAATAGTATTATTAAAGTCCATTGTTCCATCGTTTTCAATATTATCCTCTCAAATTTTATCACCACTCAAGACCCGCAACCCCTGTCGCTTCACACTATCCTTTGCGGTTGATTACGGTGTCTCCTTGCGATCGCTTACGACCCCCATAAAGTTCGCATCCACTGGATTTTTATGGCTTAACCGAACTTATCGAGCGGATCACATAGGCAAAAGAATATCCGTTACGTACGGCAGTTTCTAACATATCTGTTAAATACCATCACTGTCTAACCGAATTTTAGCGAAAAAGTGTACCCATTTCCTCATAACCATGATCATGCGTTAAACGATCGGATCCTCTTGATGAGACGGAGGGGAAGGAAGTGCTGCATAATTCCTCCGTGCGTCTTCATAAGAGGAAACATGCGGTAGTGGATGGTCTCTCATGCTGACGATCGTTCCATGGTCGTGGCCCGAGTCATCACCGGATAAGAGCGGCATCTTGGGATCATGCGCATGATACGAAGATGCAACTGAGCGATCAACAATACTGCCAAGCGCATCTTCATCATCTTCCCCGTCTTCATCCTGCTGGTTCATAAAAAACACAAACAGGAACATACATGCCGCCGCAAAGCACGAGCCAATGAGAAACGCGTTCTCCCAAGCCTTGAACGCGCCACCATCGTCATATCCACCATAGACACTACCTTTGCCACCCGTGCAATCATCACCCTCACAGGCAAAGCCAATGCGCATATTTTCACCATCAAAGAGTGTGTAGTAAGTTTTAAGAAAGACATCCCCCAAGATCCACCACTCATCAGTTGTGGCCTGCAATTGAATTCGACATTGTCCCCATCCATAACACATCACGTAATCCGCTGGCTGCAATAGAAAGACATTGTCTGGGACCATTCCAAATCGAAGAACCGGGAAACTTTCAATATCGGCGCCATCACAATCGACGTCATTACAGGTCAATCCGTCGGTAATTTCGCGTAATACATCAGCGTATTGACCCTCCGGCACACTAATCAATGACGTGCCCGTGTCAACAATCGCATAGCAAAACGGCTGACAAAGGTTGACAGTGTGGTTCGTCAATGGTCCTACTGAAAAATGGTTCATCTGGATGGTCCAGTACATGAACAATTCAAATTCTGGTAGCTTCACGACTGGTGTATAATGGAAAGAAGCGTTCTTTCCTATCACCGACAGGTCATACCCTCCAATATGCAGCTCACTACCTGGTCGGTACGCCTCAGGTGTCAAATAAAATGCAAACATGTTGCTAATCTCAGGGTTTTGTGCTGCTAGTGCTGTAAACAACGTTGGTCGACTGATATGCGCTAGCCCTTCAAACGCCATCCCAAAAATGCCGTCGGCGATAAATACCTGCAATTTCTCACTTTCTTCATTAATGACGCCGAATTTCACATTGTCGACACTGTAATCACCGATTGTGACGCTGTCAACAACGATTGTCCCAGACACTGAGCCACTCCCATACTACAAACGCTTACAAATTAATCAATTCTTATATGATAATACGATGACAACTACAAAAAATAGACGCACCGCATCGAAAAATTTCTCCTGGGTATCGAGAAATGTACTGGACTGCGTGAACTCAAATTGGTTGTGTGTTCCACAGGATGCACAATTGGTCCCAGGGATCCATGTGTCACTCGAGCCAGTATCAAACACCACATCCATGAACTGCGGTGGATTACCAAATGCAATTCGACCAATGTATTGCACATTGCCATAGTTCTTCAACGACACACGCTTCCCACCTGGCAGCATCCGCAATGCTCGATGGTGATCTGTTGGCTCAGTTCCTTCTTTCGTTTCAATGCGCATAGTGGAGCGAGGGTATAAGGGTGAAGGAGATGCGTCATAGTGGCGATCCAAGGCGATGCGGATGGGTGCAGCCGTGACAACAGGCTCGTATATCATCAATAACGGCCATAATATTAACAAACAACTGGACAGCGCTGAAGGGGGCATGAAGATACAGATTTAATACTACGTGGATATCTCCTTCCCCCTCTTGCTGTGAATAAACTGAGAGATGACCAATGTGCCTCTTCAGGTGTGCCGCTGCTGGTGCGAATTGAGTGGACGATCTTGTCATCAATTGAAACGACTGTATCCACAATTTAAGCCAATAGAGAAAGCGAAAAAGAATTTGTAGCCAATCAAGAGCCTAAATGTCGCATCTTGAACCTTCGAGCAAACGGTGTGTGCTGCTTTCCAGCGCAATCATTCACAGGATCAATACACTCATCGAATCAGCACATCAAGCAGATCAAAAACGATTAAACATCCAATATTCAAGCTATTTCTTCATGGCTCATCATTGTAGCTTGTTTGTATCGAATGTCTACCACTTCTTTCCCTCTCTCTTTCTCAGTCGATTTCGTCTCATTTCAATCCCCTCATCCAAATCTTGGTCCAATTTCTCTGGATCTTCTTCTCCTTACATTGTTGCATTAAACACTGGATTATGACGTGCAATTCGCGGACCTTCTTCTTCGTATTGCGCCTTCGTGTGGCAGACACGGTAGAAGTCCGGTGTCGATGCGACCATGCTCCCGCCAAACCACACTGCAAACCGCTGCATACGATGCGAGATCACATTCACTTCCAATTCTTCCGCATGGACCTTGCTGTACTTCGAATGCAATGCCAAATTTTCATGCTGTCGATCATCTACCAGTCGTTTGATATCACGTTGCAATCGACGGCCAAAATCCTTAAACATGGTACTACCTCCTGAAAGCACAATGTTCTTGTAGAGCCCACGGCGTGTATCGATCGGACACTTGAGAATCGCTTCGTCTACAACATTCGGTAGTGGTGTCGTGAAATCCGTCGAAAAAATTTCTGGGTTAAAGAAAATCTCCGGCGCCAAGAATCGTTCGTATCCGACGTCAATCTCCCATGGCTGCTTTGTACGTGGATGGAAATCCGAATACTTGAGAAAGTACTTGTCCGGCTTCGTATCATATTTCTTGAATTCTTTTGCAATGTCCGAGCAGACGTAGCTGTGCATCTCCTTCACGCGCTTCGCGACATCTAGCGATTCTTCGGGAGGCACTTGTTCTCCACGGTCTCGTAGCATTTTCTGGATGAAATGCGTCACATCGCGACCTGCCAAAGGGATATGACGGATGCAGCTCCCAATGACATAGCCATCGGCGACAGGAATGACATGGGTCACCCCATCACCCGAGTCAATAACTGTTCCCGTGAGAGATCGCTGCTTGGGGTCTTTGATTTTTGGCCAAGAAGCGTATAGCGCCAGCACGGCTTGAACAGCAATATACAATCCAGGGACATTGAATGTTTCAAACATGATCTCGGCCGTGGCTTCACGGTTCTCAGGTGGATTGAGAGGAGGTTCCGTCAGCAACATATAATGCTCCTCTGGTTCACAACGCATATGCTGGAAGAGACAGCGCTGCCACATCTTCTCCATATTGTCCCAGTTTTGGATGATTCCCTGGCTGATTGGATAGTTCACTTGATGGGTTGATGCATGCTCTAGTGCCTGTATATTATGCGAAAGCGAGATGACATACGTGAAAGTCAGGACTTCTATCGCGGAAACAATTCAAAATTTGAGATAGTACCTCATTGCCAATGTAGAAATCAAGGTCGTCGACCCCTTGTCGACTACGTACGGTACTGGAATCGCCACCGCTGACCGCAATAGTCGATGGGATAATATAACTTGGCTCGGCGTTGCCAGCATACCCCATCTTCGTATACCTATATTCCGTAGAAAACACACAAATCCATCCCGTCAATCCAAGGCAAAATCGGCGAGAGAGATACAGAATATCAACACATTTAGTAATGATTCTAAAATATTCCGGATCACCAAAAGGTGACGTATCCAGTGATCCAGCATATAAACGTACCCAGTGCCATTATCGATCACGACGGTCGGTTTATACGACGCCATTGCCACAAAAAGTGAAGTCGATCTGTGCTGTCTTCGTGTGTTCTTCAGATTTGAGAGCTTTTTGTTCCCTCACCACTTCACTCTGACAAGGGGAAGAAATACGGTATATATTTCAAATACTAGACGGTACTCTATTCAAGGCATTTGAGTGATGATGCTGATAGCCAGAACGAGCTGAGCTAATCAAGACAAACGCGGCTTGGATTGGCTCGGCTTGGGTCACACCGAATGGCTACCCAAGTTCAACTTCAACATGATGCTTCTCGCTTCTTTTAGCAGAAACAGTGGATGCAACGGATCCATGGCAATGGTTCCAGCATATGCGCCAAGGGAATAGACACAATGAATGCAAAACTGACATATGTCTGTGTGTTCATTTCGTTTGTAATTATATGGATGTTCTGGTACCTATTATCTAACTCACTTTTGTGTGGGCTTTGTGGCCGCCTTTTTCAATTTGATGTCCAATTTGACCAACATGTCTTCAACCATCCGATCAAGATCATAGTCATGCTGCCACTCCCAGTCTCTTCGCGCAATGCTATCGTCAATGGAACGAGGCCATGTTTCCGCAATGCCCTGACGGAAATCTGGTTCATACGTGCATTCGAAGGTGGGGATCACCTTTTTAATGGACGCAGCGATCTCTTGTGGGGTGAATGACACGGCTGTGACGTTATATACGCGTTGCGAAAGCGATTCAGATGGAGCTTGAAGCAATCCCAACGTTGCCTTAAGGCAATCAGGCATGTACATCATTGGCAAACACGCATCTTGAGCCAAAAAGCACTTGTAGCTGCCTTTCTTCAACGCTTCGTAAAAGATTTCTACGGCGTAATCCGTGGTACCACCACCTGGCCAGGCTTCGGACGAGATGATACCCGGGTACCGAATCGAGCGGAAATCCACACCAAATTTGTCATGGTAGTATTCACCAAGCAATTCCAAGTGTATCTTCGTGATACCATAGCTATGGAAGTCAACAGTTGAATATTAAGTAAAAGCAATATCACCATATTGTGGATACAGAAAACATAATCGAACTTACACAGTGGTTGGTCGCATGATGGTTTCATCAGGAGTGTTGTCCTTGGGTGTAGATGGACCGAAGACTGCCTACCATGATGTGTCATCACAATGACAAATATTAGCAATCATGCTATGGTATAACGATGAACAACTACCAACAGCACAATCAACTTACAATGGTTGAAGGAGAGAACACCCGCAAATTGTTTTGCCGGGCAATCTCCAACACATTCTCAATCCCACGTGTGTTAACCTTTAGCGCCAGTTGCGGGTTCTTCTCTCCCAATGCCGACAGTAATGATGCCATGTGCACGATCGTGTCGACACCATTCTCCAATACAATCCGTGCAAGCGAATCACGATTCTGCACGTCGCAGTACACAAAAGGACCACTTTCCTTGCGGCTCGGCGGTGCCTTGATATCAGAATTCACGACATTCTCGTTACCGAGAATGCTACGCAAATACGGTACAAGTTCCATGCCAATTTGACCCGTACCACCGGTCACGAGGATGCGTCCTTGCTGGTTGAACACATCAAAGCCACCGGTGTAAGTCGAGTTCTTCCGCTGAGCTGCTACCGTTGCAGGCGCTGGTGTGCCACTAGCAGCTGCTGCAACGGATGTATTGGTCGCGAAATTACGCGAGGTCTTCTGTAGCAATTGCCGTGAAGGAAGCCGCCGCAGAATCTTCTCCATTTTTCTTCCGTCTTGTCTCTTCTTTTCTTCAAGTGGCGAAAGCGAAACTGACTGAATGGACAGAGCTGCTGGTGCTTGGCGAGTTTACTTGAGAAGCTTTTGCATCTCTTGTGCCAAAACCGGGTGGGCTCGTTTATGCTGATGATGTCTTTCCAGTCCAAGTGCATCCCACGCCACACGAATCTACCTGCGACAGACCCAACTGCAACCGGATATACTGGTTATATAACAATTATACTTGATATCTGTATAGTATGATAGATAACAATTATAACTGATGTGCAACCACACCAGATCATGCATCTAATCCACCCGTTTACCACACTTTGGTTGCGGAGTCGTTGTCGCATCTAAACCAATTGTTTGCATGCAAACACAATTATTGAAGCATTCATGTCAGGAAATGGGTGATGTACAGCTTGTTTTCCAGAAAGCTATACCAGTCGCCTCTTCCGTGATGATGGTCTTGTCTTGTGAATATGCTTTGATGGAGTTGTCGTTTGCGCAGTCGAGATCGTTATTCATCACAGTACACCGAAATTGGCTTTGATCGATGAGTAATTAAGGTAGTATTTGATACCAACCCAAATCACAATACAGTTGATGAATTCGTGAATACTTTCGCTGTCAGATTCAATCGACTTTCAGCGCATGTGATCATCATTCGCTTCTTCACAGAGTGAGCAAATCAGTTAATGCAGACAGGAGATGGAGGAAATTACTAATCTGCAGATAAAACTTGTAAAATCTCCAAGGTATTAGCAATACCCGCCATCACATACCCTAGTTGATCACCAAAGACTCCTAACAACGCCGAATGATGACGTCATGCTTGTTGGCGTCTCTCACTCGTGGGAAGTACCCATGTAGTTCAATTGTATCACTAGAAATATCAATTAATTTACGATTCTCTATGCTGACAAGCAACGCATCATCTCCACCTTTTTCCTCCAAATCTTGTGGAGATTAACGCATATCTTGTCGACAAATTTCTTATCATCAAACGTGACAAACGAACAGAATGCTTCAAAGTCAGATTCCATGGACACATCCTTCAATAGTCACTCATCTTGTAGTACGAGAGCAGTAGGGGCTAGCTCAGTCCGGGAGCCAAATGGAAGCATTAACATTCGTTAACCCCTCCAAATAAGCCGCTTGAATTCGTCCACGATCTACTAATCAACTGTGTGTTATGATCTCTGTACAGCTTTTGTACAGCGTGTTCATCGAAAATGTGCACGAAGGACAACGTTAAGCTTCGTGTTTATCAAACCCAAGCACTTTCTCTGCGATCTCCAATTATATGTATTCTCATATATCCTTGACATTGAGGTTTTGCATGTGTAGAGAAATAAATGTGTCGTCATAAACCGTCAATGCTCGCAATCGAATTACATGTATGACGTCATACTGTAATCTCCTTCTTGAGCAACATGACTAAAGAATGTGCAGCGCGGCTGTCGAACTTGAACTACAGCTTCGGTCGGTGTATGCGTTGTGCGCGTCAAAAGGAGCCATAAAAAATTTGCGCGTTTAGTATATTTCACGTTTCTTTCGCGCTTTCATGTGCTTCGTAATTTTCAATCGGTGAAATTTCGTTCCTGGGTTAGTCATCGCAAATAAATGTGCGAAGATTGACCCAGCCACATTCAACGCATTTGTCGTACACTGCAAACTAGAGGCGTCTGCAGTTATTGCATCCAAAGTGTGTCGCCATAATCTTCTCTGGTTGGGGCAGATCGCTTCAAAATTGTGATACTCAACGTTTTTCGTATGCACATCTCGTTAACAACATCTTGTTAGTGTGTTGATGGCATCCGACTGAGCTCGTTCTTCGTCGAGCTTCACAGTTATAGTATCTTTTTATTCCGGCATTCACAAGTATGATGGTTGATCATGAGTGCAGACGAGACAACTGGGAAAAAACTGTTGGGAAACTGTTCGAATCGACCACCAAAACGTCAACTCAGAACATCTAAAATTGTCGTAACTTGAGATCTAGTAAAGTTTTGTTCCAAGTCGAAATGCGAAGCCTTTACCAATGCAATCGTAGGTTGATCTGACTTGAGGACGACTTCAGGCTCACATATCTTTATAATATTGTGTTCCTTGTTCTTGTAACGTGATCCTGCATTTGGTAGCTATTATGGAGTGGAATTACAAAAAAAAACCCTCCCCAACGAAATAACATAAACCAGGCAGATGATACAATACGTTTCTTTGGCTTCCGATTGCTGTTTCTTTCCCTCTTTTCCGCTATGGTACGACTTGACGCTATTCACAATCCCTTTTTTTTTTTGTAGCTCCTCGATGCCTTTCTTCGTCTCATTTCGTTGACTGTGTCATCCTGCTTTGCCTATCAAAATAATAGTTAATATTGCTACCTCATGCGCTTCTCGACGTTACGCGTCACAGCGTCCGTGAATTATTTGAATGGTCTGTGTCAGACATCGCACACCACGACGGATTTATCCACTTGTTTCCCACTAACGGCAGCAGCAAGTTTTGATTTACCTGAGGACTTGATACCAGGTGTGGTGTTGGTCGTGGATGACGCCGTTTGTATTTGAAGTAAGCCGTCCATTGGTGGAGATACTGGGCCTGCCTTCATCCCCTCGTTTTCATCTTCCTTGATACCTCTACCGCCAGCACCGCGTCCGCGACCACGACCTCTTCCTCGCCCACGGCCACGTCCAGCTGTGCGGGTGTTGCTTTGCTGTACAGGTGCTGGTGGTTTTTGCTGGTGTTGGGCAGCAGCCATCACTGCGGCTGCAACTGCTGCTGCTTGTTGGTGTTGGTGTTGTTGTTGAAACTGGCGATGCTGAAGTTGTTGCAATTGTTGTTGTTGCTGCTGCAATTGCTGTTGCTGTTGCTGTTGTTGTTGCTGCTGCTGCTGTTGTTGGGCTTGTGTGGTTTGCTGCTGCATTGTATAGTACATGGCTTGCTGCGGTGGAACTAATTGATTGCCAATCAATTGATACCCGGACATAGCGTTAGTAAATGCGTTACCAGACGCCGGCATCATTTGGAACTGTTTTGAATGAGCCTGCGCTTGTGCTTGTGCCTGGGCTTGTGCCTGAGCTTGGGCTTGCGCTTGTGCCTGTGACGATCTAAGTTGTTGTTGCTGATGCGCTTGTTGCAATTGAGCTTGAAGTTGTGCTGCTTGTGCTTGCGCTCGCGCGTGAGCTTGTGCCTGAGCAATGGCTTGTGCCTGTGCATGAGCTTGTGCTTGCTGAACTTGCGCGGAGGTTTGTTGTCTTTGTTGAGGTACGTTCATTTGCTGCTGCATATTGATTCCTGGTCCTTGAGTCAATTGTGACATATGCTGGGGAAGGGAAAATGAACCACCCAAATACAAACTTGGATCAGCAAATAATGCAGAAGCTGCATTGTTGTTCTGAAGTAGCATGCTTGCTGCTTGCTGGTTGGCTGCAGCAACGCTGGCAGTATTTCTTCCAACCCCATTAACTGCTGCTGATACGGCTGCTGATAGCGCTGCTGATGTAGGAGTTAGCGGTCTTCCAGCACCTGAGTTGGGTCGTGTTGCCGAAGCTGCCGATGTAGGATTTGCAGATGAACGACGACTCGATGGATTGGAAGAACTCATAGACGGACTGTTACCAGACCGACGCATTGTGCGAAATTTGTCTTTCAACTGAACATTCGACCGATCGTTGAACTGAGGCCCCAATTCTTTATCAATGAGGATGAGAGACCACACATTTCGCTGTCCGTTGTACTTTTTCACTCCTTCCATTAATGCACGCTCCTCCGCGGCCGAAAATGGACGATATTTGCGATGATTTTTTCGATTTTCCGTATACGCAGCAAGTTCTGGTCTCGTTTTAATAAGTGTCCGCCATTTATCCTTTAGATCAACACCGCTGCGACCATGAAACAAGTGTCCAAGATGTGGATCTCGAAGTATTGAACTCCAAGGGCAGCTATCATCAGCATAACGCTGGACACCCAGCACCAATGCAGTGACTTCATGTGGACAGTATTTTCGACGCTTTCCTTTTACACGATCGCCAACATTTTCGCATGCGAATTCTGGGGAGTTTCGAGGAAACGCATAACCGCCTGCTACCGCAGCAGATGCCGCTGCATTTGCATTAGCTGCTTGAACTGCTGCAGCAACAAGGCTAGCAGCAGTCGCAGTAGCATTAGATGTCGGCGGTATTGTGGTTCCTTGAAGACTACCGGGATACTGGATTGCTTGTTGCTGCAATTGTGCTTGTTGCAGCTGCTGCTGCAGTTGCTGCTGCTGGAGCTGATATTGCTGTTGCTGAATTTGCTGTTGGATCTGCTGGTGCTGCAATTGCTGCTGCAGTTGTTGTTGTTGTTGTTGTTGTTGTTGTTGTGGCGAGTGGTGCTGTTGAGCATTTCCACCTGCTGATTTCACTGGAGTTCGCGGCATTTTTGCCACCTACATTCGCAAACAAATACACAGCAAAAAATTCGGTTAATATCGTCGCTTTCATATTCTTTTCTACACACATGCGATGACTCCATCACTACACAAACAGAACCGCGGATACCGCCACTTTCAATGCATTCAAACATTGCGTTTCAACCCAACTCCTCCCACATTACCTGCAAGCGATAAATCGCCGAACCCTCTTTTTCAATGTCCTTCCCCTGACTGAGCCAAATGCGAGATGTCTTTTCAGTCACCTACACACAGTCGCGAGCCCTCCCCTACGTTCTTTTCTTTTTACCAAACGCAACGCTTGTTTGTGAATGGATAGGATCGTTTTTCTTCCTCGCCGTTTCGCCCACTTGCCACTGGTTCGTATATATACGCACAGGCACCTCGTCCCGGTTACGCGGGAAAGGGTGTCAATGATGTATATATATATATCCCTCAGAGAAAAAAATTCACCCAGGTTGCGGGTAAGATGGATGAACTGCCTAAGCGGATCTGGTCGTGCAATTGAGAATCACACACAGAGCAGCAGCCAATCTCTTTCACACCGATGCACTCTCCCACTTCAATCACAGAAGTTGCAATGTAGATCGCTTCGTGTGTGTTGCTTTGCACTCACGACAGACAGAAATGCAAGAACGACGTGCACTCAACTGCTAAAGCAAGACGACACACACATACAGAGAGGCAATCCATTGCAATCAGACCACTGCATTCAACCTCTGCAGCATTATCTCCAGTACCCACCTGCCTTCGCTTCCACACGCAAGTGCCAATTCAAAATGTGCGCGCGCCTCGTTTCCCTTTTGAAGCAAGAGTGATTGTCAATCCGATCCACACAAAAGGAGAGCGGGTTCTCTCTCTCGTCCACAACTCACCTGCACGCCTGGCTCCTCTTTCTGTCCAGAATTTTATACACACAGAGAGCTCAAAGCAAATGCACCGAATGGACGATTTCGCTTGGCGTTCCGCGAGAGTTGTCTCTTCGATTTGGCGTATTTAAGTTGCGCGCCTTTGACGTTCCGCTTTTTTGATTTGTTTGATGCCTCGTGGCTGTGTGGAGTTGCCGCTCAGGTTTTGCCGCCGCTTCTCCTGTGTGCGCTTCGAATCGGTCGCAAAAGTTTGAAAATATCCACCACCCCACCCCCACCTTTCCCCCACTCCCTGTTGAGGTTTTTCTTTCTTCTTGAAAGTATACAAATTTCAAGATAATAATATTTAAAACCCTATTTTTAAGGTGAATCAGAAACTCAACGATTGGAGGTTTTATCGGAAGGAAGAGGTAGGTGTCGGGCAGGGTCAGGGGAACTCGTGGCCGTCCACTGCACACTCTGATATTCGATCAAATTGCGAAAACAGATGCCTGATCACAGGTAGATCTTGGTTTCAGGCCTCTATCAATGAATATTCAACCAAGAGAAGAAAGAAGAAAAAGAAAATGGAACAGCCGAGAAAAAGATTTTTGCCTCTAGCTTCATTTTCCACATGGTGAAGCAAATCCACCAAGCACGTGATGTACCCGCCACCGAGGTGACATTCATGGAAACCATTGACCATCTCGGAGGTCTCACCACCTTGTTCCTGGCGGTGATGGTGCTTTTTCTAGCGTACCTCTTCCTCGTCGAATGGCTTCTCCCACGTGGACGACGAAGCCAGACGAAACGATCGCGTCAGCATCGCTCTGGACCCAAATCGCAATAATAATGAGTGGGAGAGCAAGGTGAACGCGAAATAAAAAAAAAAATTGCTGATGTGGTTTAATCAGCATTCACCAATTGGACTTGGCAATTCTATTGAGCTCGGCAAGAGAACAAGAGTTGGTCATAGTAGTAATAATAATAATAAAAAAAGATGTCCAAATCCCTTCCCTTCACCAGTGTCAGTTTTCTGCTCCTTGTTTCCTTCTTCAAGCAAAAACGCAACCAATAACTATAAGAGAGAACAGCAACCACCTATTATTCCTGGCGTCAGCAGCCAGCATCTAAAAAACGCAATGGAATTCATTTCCCCTCGTATACTCTCGAGCACCAACTACACCATTTTTCAAAGTAGTCATTCACCGGTAGATGTCTTCGTATTCGAACATTAGCGCGTTCTATTTCGAGTGTTGAAACATCTTCAGCCTTCTCTGTGTCGCTGTGATAGCCGTTGAACCTGGAGAGGGTGAATGGAGTGGGAAGAGATAGATTTTGTTTGACAGACGAAAAGAAGCTCCATGTCATATCTCATTTGACCCACTCACATCTCGTCAGAAAGGACATATCCATGAGGGATCTTTCTTTCCCCCATTCCTCATGGAAGATGGCAGCGTTGAAGAGCCACAAGAATGCGGATCACTTATAATTTCAGCCAATAGAATACATTAAATAATAATTATAACCAATAGTTGATGAGTATAAACGAATTTTGGAATGACGAACTTGAAAAAAATGTATCTATTACTTAGAGCAAACGCCCACCCCTTGGTAATCAGATGAATCGTTGAAGCGGAAAAGGGATCCTGTCGAGGCAGATATGACTGGCAGCCATATCTTGAATTGGATGGTCGTGATGCGCAGCCTCGAGTGAAATAGCTACGCTGGGAGGCACAACCACCACGACGTGGCAACTCATCTCGTGATTATTCAGTACTATGAAACCCAACGCTGCATTTCGATGCAGTCTGATCACACGCAAAGCCGATACGATTGCGTCTGAAATCGAAAATTGTGTAGTGAGCCTGGAGGAATCGATCCCCCAATACCCACCAGTACAGATTGTCACCGAAATCCCTATTCAAACAAAAAAATATCCGTTATTATGTTACTTGCTTTGCACACACAAGAGGAGATTAACGAACCATACCCGTGGTTTAGCAGTAGAATGTCGCACCCGTACTTATCGCAATCAAGATAGTCTTCTGGCTTCATATAGAAATAGTTGTTACGAATACTTGAGTCTGAGGCTTGATCTGGCATTCCGAATGACAATGAAAGCGTGGGGAACGCGGAATAGTTTGTATTCGCACAAAAGAGCTGTTCTAAAACACACGATAAACCCTCGGTGACTTGCGCAATGACTGCATCGTAGAGAATGGGAGGGACATAGATGAATGATGTCCCGGTATCGACGATTGCATAGCAGAACGGACTGCAAAAGTCGGGACTATGATGGTGATATCTGTCAATCAGATGAAAATCCTTGATTGCAACCGTCCAGTACGTCAACTTCGAGTCAACTGCAAAGATTATCATGTTTGTCAAAGATAATTATTATCTTCACCCCTTCTACATGCATATTTGTTTCACTTACTTGGCAGCGTCAGCACAGAAAAATAGACGATTTCTACTTGCTCACCTACAAGTGAGAGATCGTAGCCGCCAATGTGGAACTCAGATGATGGTTGAGCATCAAGGTCTTTTGTGAGGTATAATGCGAAGACGCCATCCATTTCTGGATGGCTGTGTAGCAAAGCTTCTAAAAGCGTCGGATGGAGAATTTTACTCATGCCTTCAAACGCCAGACCGACCACTCCGTCTGTTATGAATTTCTATTCACATTGGAACAGCTCAGAGAATACAATCAAGACAAGAGTGATAAAGAGTATGTTGCTCACTGGGATATCTCCTGTTTCCGTTGTAATAATCGCGAATGCATGGTTTTCGACCGAAACGTTGCCGATCAATAGCACGTCCGTCCCGATAGTGCCATACGAATCCCCACTGCAGTATATACCTTCAAACCGCTGTCCTATCGAGTGGAACGTGGACGAGTCTAGTTGATCAAAGCGAAGATGCTCGCCGCAGGTCATACAATGTTGACTGGGAAACCACGTATCACTTGACCCTATCTATGCAATTCACATTTAGATAATAGATACGCTGACCAACCAATGAAGTTGGTTCATTAGGGAGCATACCTGTGTCAAACATGACGCGAAAAAATTGTGGTGGCGTGCCAACGCTTACCTTACCGACGTATTGATCATCATCAATGCTCCGCAATGGCATATGAGAGAAGATTCGCTTTCTATTACGTAAGTGGCCGTGTGTTTTTGTCGTTTTCTCCTGCATCATCACTAGCGGCTGAATCTTTGCAGGATGGTCGTCGGTCTTGGATTTATGTCTTGGAATACGTGCGAGCGGTATGCGAATCGGCAGCTCTGCAGTCGTCAACTGGATCCACAAAGCCAGCAGTATCGCTACAAGCGTTAGCATCCATCTCAGCTGTCGTGATGAAGACATTGTGAACGAATCCGTCAATGTAATCCCAGCGATCTTCAAGAGACGCATCCCTTGTCGTTCTTTCATGTTCGGGACATCCGAGACAGCAACTTTATGGGTTCGAACAAGCTAGTGGGAGGATCATATGTGTGTGTGAGAGGATAATAAGCAATATTTACTGGCTGAGAACAATCCGATGTTTAATAACTCTACAACGGTATGCAGCATCGTATCTCCTCTCATTACTTGTTGCAAAGAACTATGGCTTGAAATCGAGAAGTTCCTAACGATCAGTCCTACGTTCGGAACAGTTGCTCTTGCTGAACTATGTGCGTTTCTGCAGGTTACATCAGCATGGTATCCCCAAGGACTCAACAAATATGTAAAATGCCCAGTGTTCCAACTAGAGGAACTGGTCCACTAAAGTCGCCAGTTGCAGCAGCATTGTGAATGTTGTAGCCGAGAAGAGCCATCGAATATTCGCGTCGATGAGCACTCAGTGGAAGTGACTTTGTCGATCATGAACACTACAAAGCTACCACAACTTAGCGTGCATTAGCTGCTATATACCAAGATGTTTACACATGTACATTACAATAGTATGATTTTTTTGCTCAAAGTCCGGTATTTTGCTACCGTTTTCGCTCCAGGTGTTGACTTCTTGGATGCAGTCAGTCTTCGGCTCTTTACTTCTCTTTCACAATTGCTTTGTCAGTCTCCTTCTTCCTCTCATTGAATTATCTTCATCATGTCAAACACGGTCTCATCGTGCGAATCACTGTTCTGGATAGATTCACTCGATTTACGTGTCCACACATGCGCTTGTTTCCACTCGACACCACCTCTTTTTGTCGACCAAAGAAAATGTTCACAGTGGGACTCATAAATCAGTCAATGAATACATCTTAAAGCTTCATCTCACACTAAACCAATCCAAAAAGCCCTTCACTCCTTTCTGCGCCATCATCCGATCCATTTTCAGATTGGGTCTCTTATTCTCACCAGTATGACAGCATGGATCCATTCCCTTCGAATTCCAAAGTCTGGATTATCCCCGGCTGTTCCTCTGGTCTTGGTCACCAACTCGCACTGTCAACGCTTAGCCACGGCGATAGAGTCATCGCTACAGCTCGGGACGTCTCCAAGATCAACGACCTAAAACAACTCGGCTGTGCTACAATACCACTCGACGTGACAGCAACTGAAGAGACGATAAAGCAAATCATTGCCAACGCTGTCGCCATCTATGGTCATATCGACTACTTCATCAACATCGCTGGCTATGGAATGCTAGGTGCCATGGAAGAATTTAATTAGCAAGAAGTACTGGAACTTTTCACTACCAACGTCTTTGGCTCGATCAACGTCATCCGAGCAGTGCTGCCTTATATGCGTTTAAGACGGACTGGAGCCATCTGCAATATTGGTTCCATGGCTTCGTGGGACGCCGGTCCATTAACGGGACTCTACAACGCATCGAAAGCTGCGCTTGCGGCGATATCAACGTCGTTGAAACTCGAACTCGCACCGTTTAGGATCGACGTGACATGTATCGATCTTGGTGGCTTCCGCACGAATGGACTGGCGACTGCGATCGCTAACGCGTCAACGATTATTATCAGTGCGTATGAAGAGCAGGGCAAACCAATCAAAGAAGCATTTGATGCGGTGAACCATACACTACCAGGAGATCCGATGAAATCCGCACAGTTGTTAGTAGAAGTGCTCGCTAAAACTGGACGATTTGTCGATAGGAACCCGCTGCCGAGTTGATTAGTGATGGGAGAAGACGCACCCGTCGTGATTACAGCAGCAATTGAGAAAGCGAGAAAAGAAGTGGAAGAGTGGGCGAAAGTGATGAAAGGTACTAATGTTGATGCATAACTAGTCAGAGATAAGAAGACTGGTCTGCTCTCTTACACTAGCTAATTGACATGAATGCAAGTAAAACACCTGTCATATGCATAGCACAACCTGATACGCGTTCTGTCTACGCATCATCAAAATCAGTAGTCACCGCAAGATCCTTCCACGCATCCAATTCCTTGCGGCTCTTATCCAAGACATTGCCAATCATGCCCGCTACATCTTTACCAATAGGAAGACGTCCTGGCAATTCACGCCCCGCGCATCGACCACTCTTCGTAAGCGCTTCCACGAGTAATTGCGCTCCTTTGACTGGATCACCTGGCTGCTTTCCATGCGCATTCGCCAAGAACGTCTTGGCTGGCTGCACACTCTCATCCAAATCCGCAATGTGATGCTCAGCAATCAACGGCGCCGTACCACGAAAGTTTGTACGGAATGAACCAAATTCCGCACACGTCACTTCAATACCCAATGGTGCGAGTTCCAAGCGAAGTGTTTGCGAAATGGCAACGAGCGCGTGCTTCGTGGCGCAGTACAAACCTGCAGCACCATAGACGATCCAGCCAGCACCAGAGCCGATGTTAGCGATAATGCCAGAGCGCTGTTGACGCATAAAGGGTAGCACTGCTCGAGTGACTGTCAAGACACCAAAAACGTTCGTGTTGAATTGATTGAAAACATCCTTAGCGCTGCATTCTTCAATCGCCCCCACCACTGCGTACCCAGCATTGTTGACGAGGATGTCAATGCGACCATAGTGACCAACAGCGTTTTGGACGACTTGAGCGACAACCTCATCATTCGCAGTGACATCCAAAGCGAAAGTGGCGGCACCCATCGCTTTCAACTCGTCGATCGCAACGACATTGCGGGCTGTAGCGATGACTAAATCACCACGGTTGAGTGCCGCGATGGCGATGGCTTTGCCGAGACCAGACGAACAGCCAGTGATGAACCAAACCTTACTGTTATTGGAGTTACTTGAGCTGGTTGATTGAGTAGTCATCGTCAGTCGAAAGAACTTGAGAATGAAGAAATCGAATGTATGGAATGTCGCTTGAGTTGCTTTGTTTTAGAAGCAGTAAATTGAAAAGTGAGTCGGTCGAGTTTTCTGCTATCAGAGCTTTTGAGCTTTCCATGCGATCTTGGAGGAGTGCATACTGCTTCTACGTACCTGAAGAGTGGGTTGTAGCATCGTCTCAAAGCCAAATGGCTGCATTATTCAATAAATGGACCACTTTGTCTGTTGAGGATTGCGGTCTGCGTGTGATTGCTTGTCACTGCTGTATACAAAAAGTCGATAAAATGACTTCCATGTGATTGCGATTACTGGATGATTACCATACACACAGAAGTGAGTGGCATCATTTCTCAAAACACTTAAAAAAATACTGTGAATACTATACATTCCAATTCGCTACATACCATGTTTTAGCAACTTCCTCAAAATCTCACCTTTGTATGGTATATTGATGTTTATTAGCACTTCAATCTCAGGTCCTAATGGCTTTTCTCAGCATCTCATCACTTTATTTGTTGAGTTCTCCTGCTCTACTCGTCTACATCCGTAGTCTTTGCTAATTCAGCCCATTCTTGTACTTCTCGACGGGCTGTATCCAGCACTCTCGTAATGTTCTCGGGCGTATCCGATCCCAATATCAATCGACTTGGTAACTTCCGACCTGTACATCTTCCGGTTTGTGTGAGTACTTCTACCAGCAGCTGTGCTGCTTTTGTAGCATCGCCCTTGCAGTTGGTTGCAACAAGCTCCTCAAATGCGTTTTTTGCAGCAGCGATGGCAGGTGCGTAGTCGCTGATGCTGGTGGTTGACTTCTTGTTGGCTTCCAAGTTTTTTGCGACGATCCTCGTACGGAAGCTGCCAGCATCAACAACAACCACGTTAATCCCAAAAGGTTCGACTTCCAGTCGCAAGGCAGTCGACATCGCTGCTAATGCTGCCTTGGATGAGCTGTACAAACTGGAAAATGCTCCAGTCATCCACGCTAACTGTGAACCAATGTTGCAAATTGTTCCAGTTCTTCTTTCCCGCATGTAAGGCAACACTGCTCGAATGATATTCATCGGGCCGAAAAAATTGGTTGTGAACAGCTCCAGCGTCTCTTGAGTATTCGCCTCTTCTAGAGCACGCATGACACCGCAGCCAGCGTTATTGATGAGGTAATCGATGTGGCCGTAGATGGCGACGGCGTCGGCAATGGTTTGCTTAATTGTTTCCTCATTCGCTGTCACATCGAGTGGCAAAATAGCGCAGCCACGTTGCTTGAGGTCGTCGATCGTGGAGAGGTTGCGCGCTGTTGCAATGACTTTATCGCCGTGTTTGAGCGCTGCTAGCGCGAATTCGCGGCCGAATCCCGAGGAGCAGCCAGTGATGAACCAGACTTTGGCAGTCGACGAGTTTGATGAAGTCATTGCTGAATCGAAGAACGTAGATGAAAACAGTAGCTTGATGGTTTTCCTTCGTCAAGTATAAAATTGAAATGACCAGGAAAAAATGATGGATTAAAGGCTGGGGGTGATGGAGATGAGCAACCAATATAAAAGGGGTGGTCGCTTCAAGTACCTCGCATTTCGGCTACGACGGGGAAATTCTACAGTTGAATGTACGACGGTTGATGTTTACTATGCCACCATCAGCCACTCACGCCAGCGAGAGAAAAAGATCCCGAACGCTAATGGATATCAAGTGATCAACGAGATCTTTTGGCAAAAGATGGTTTTATTTGATTTTTTATGCCAGAAGATGAGAATCACGACAAAACGGTTCTGATCCAAAAAAAAGACAAACCCAAACAATCCATGTGTCAATAATGTTCTCTGACGACTACACTATACTTTTTGCTCTGATGCTCCCTAATCAAAGTCAGTTGTCACTGCTAAATCCTTCCAGGCGTCTAGCTCCTTGCGGCTGTTATCCAACACGGCACCAATCATACCAACCACATCTTTTCCAATCGGTAGGCGGGCAGGCAGTTCGCGGCCCGCACAACGACCAGTCTTGGTCAACGCCTCAATCATTAACTTCGCTCCTTTGACTGGATCACCAGGCTGTTTGTTATCGATACTACGAAGGCGGTCCTTGCATGGTTGAACCGATTCTTCCAGATCTTTAATATGATATTCTGCCGTGATCGGTGCGGTGCCGCGGAAGTTGGTACGGAATCCGCCAAACTCAACGACTGTCACTTCAATGCCAAGCGGCGCCAATTCTAGTCGTAGTGTCTGGGAAACTGCTGCCAATGCGAACTTGGTGGCGTTATATAACCCAGCAGCACCGTAGACGCTCCAGCCAGCACCAGAGCCGATGTTGGCGATGGTGCCACTACGACGAGCGCGCATGTAAGGCAACACTGCACGTGTGACGGTCAAAACACCAAATAGGTTGGTGTTGAATTGATCATAGACGTCCTTGGTACTATAGAAACATGGAATAGCCATATAAAACATTAATAGATCATTCAGTGACAATGAATAATTAAAAATCGGTCTGTTTTA
Source organism: Pilasporangium apinafurcum (assembly GCA_001600495.1). Classification (NCBI taxonomy): domain Eukaryota; phylum Oomycota; class Peronosporomycetes; order Pythiales; family Pythiaceae; genus Pilasporangium; species Pilasporangium apinafurcum. The sequence goes on from BCKE01000068.1 coordinate 142,131, forward strand.
CCTGCATTCTTCAACAGCTCCAACCAATGCATATCCGGCATTGTTCACCAGAATATCAATGCGTCCATAAACCTCCACAGCTTTAGCCACAACATCCTTCACGATCTCGTCACTGGCAGTGACGTCTAACGCAAACGTAGCACAGCCCAATTGCTTCAGATCGTCGATCTTGTCGACGTTCCGAGCAGTGGCGATGACGTAGTCGCCATGTTCCCGGGCAGCTTTGGCGAATTCACGGCCCAATCCAGATGAACAGCCAGTGATAAACCAGACATTGGGCGTAGCAGTAGAAGTAGAAGCCATTCTTGCAATGGGTGCTTTGATGGAGAAGGCGAACTTGTTTCAAGCTTGGTAAATTTCGAAATGATATTCATGACTCCTCCCACTCCTCTGTTTGCATAAACCTGCTCCAAAGCGAGTTTGCGGATACGGATTGGTAGAATTTCGTGTATCGTCATGCAACCAGCGTCGCAATCATTGAGACCAGCCACTGGATTGGTAGATACTATTTATGCGTATGAGATTGGCTGAAATTGGAGTTGCGTCGCAATCAGTTCCACTCCGCAATCAGCATCTTTTTAGCATTCTTTGCTCATGCGACAGCGTTTGTAAAATATTGTTTGATCAATTGAGCAATATGCTAGAATGAAGCAGTATAGTTTGGCACAAACACTTCAAAACAAGAATGTACTTTGTCTGCCATATCGGCCGCTGGCAATGCATTTACCTCAGACGTATTTTACGACTGCAAACTTATATTCATTTTATATCGACACATTACTGATCACCCCAAGCGAAACACGCTGCTCTAACTGCTGATTGCTTTTCACCGACACATCGCGCGTCACTTTTACTGAATCACAACCCAACGCAAAGCGTCCAGGCAATTTGTCGGTATTGAGGCAGCGGCCGCTTTTCGTGAGCAAATCCACCACCAATTGCTCATCTTTGACGACATATCTCGGCTGCTTTCCATTATAAGTCACATACGCACCATGAGCAGGCTGTGTCACACTTTTTAACGCTTCAATAGGCTTACTAGTGTTGATGGGACTGCTACCCAAGAACTCGGTACGAAATGCTTCGGCTTCAATGACGATGACCGCAATGTCGAAAACAGCGACTTTTTCGTGTAGCGCCAGCGTCAGCCTTATAATAGCAAATTTACTGACACAGTAGATCCCTCCCCATAGTTGAACGACCGACTCAGCCAACGATGGAGCTGATGTTGGTGATTATACCTGAATTTTGATGGTGCATTATTGGAAGAACAGACTGCATGACACTAAGGATATCGTAGACGTTCGTATTGAACTGGCCGTAGACTTCCTAGGCACTGAATACATAAGCAGCGGTATTATTATATAACAGCCATCGAAAACGCGTCATATTTGCGCTCTTCGATGGCACCAAGCAGTATGTATTCAACGTTGTCGACAAGAATATCCATAGCCCCGTATACGTCAATGACTTTAAAGACGATTTGTTGGATGGCTTCATTCGACACAGTGACATCCAATGACAGTAGTAGCGCTCCTTTCTTCTGCAAATTGCTTAGGTTAGCAGCGTTCCGGTTTGAACAACAAACTAGATCATATATTCATTTCATTAGACAAAAATAGATCCCGATAGCGTCCACACCAACCCGTCTCTGTTGTGGCACTGTGACAATACCTCAGGGATTTCCAAGAACAAAGTAACATCCACATTGCTCTTATACACTCGATTAACAGACATTTTAACTATCTTTTGTAGCCGCTATGGCGATGGAGCCGTATCTATATCTGTGGTTGAGGTCAATTCTGCCCAGTTCTCCAGCATCTGTCGGTTTTGCTCCAGTACTTCGCGTACTTGTGTCACTGCGTCTTTACCCAATATAAACCGCGCTGGCAATCTATCGTCTCCCTTGAACATATTCGCACATCGACCGCTTCTCGTGAGATATTCTACAATTAATTGCGCACCTTTCGCTGGATCCCCAACCTGTTTGCCGTCGACACTCTCATACAATTTCCGGATCGGATCGGTCATCTCTTCCAGCTCGGGTATCGGATGTTTGGGTTTGTTTAATCGATACCCCAGGCAATTGGTCCGGAACGAACCTGGCTCAATGACTGTCACGTCAATTCCAAACGGTGCTACTTCTTCTCGCAACGCCAAAGTCAGACCAGCGATCGCAAACTTTGTCGCGCCATACAATCCGCCCATCTTGGTGCCAAACCAGCCGAGTTTCGAACCAACATTGGCGATCACACCCGAACGTTGCTTGCGCATGACCGGCAAGACCGCTCGAGTGACTTTGAGGCCACCAAAGACATTGGTATTGAATTGAGCTAAGACTTCTTCGTGGCTACATTCTTCGATCAAGGCTAAGATCATGTAGGCGGCGTTGTTAACTAAGATGTCAATCGTGCCATGGAGCTGAACGGCTTCGTTTACAACGCTTTGTACAACATCGTCACTGGAAGTGATATCCAATGCCATTGTTGTGGCGCCCAATTGCTTTAAATCCTCTAAAGCAGAGATCTTCCGTGCGGTGGCAATAACTTTATCTCCTTTCGCCAATGCAGCATGCACAATTTCCTGGCCAAAACCTGAGGAGCAGCCCGTGATGAACCAAACTTTGGACATCTTTTCGTGTGTGCTTGTCAATGGGATAATCTAGCAACACAGGCAGTACAAACTCGTGTGTGTGAAGAAGGAGATTGGATTGTGTTGCCCACTGTTTTTAGAAACTGAGAAAGGAGCGCAGTACGATGAATGACTAGCTTTATGTAAGAAAAAAACTGCTGAAACTTGTCAACTTGGATAAATGTGTTACTTGTTCAGATTTTGTCCAATCAGTTGGCGCATTTGATGGTCATCACTCGTATCGTCACCAGAGAAAGCGGCAATCATTGGAATTGTCCTGTGATTCTTTGGAACGAAGACAGGAAGAAGAGTAGGATAGCATTTGTTTCGCGATACTGGTTGGCATGATTGGATAAAGCAGAAGAGAAACGTTGAAGGCGATAGTCATGGTTCCAAAGACGATGAGCCAAAGTATCAGACGTTGAAGTTTACACAACCCTGCTGCAGCTTCGTGCTAAATACGAAGCAACACCTTCATTATACATATCAGACTGACGCAAATGATGCGCGAGCCATTTCCACATAATAAGGAAAAAATCGAAGCTCCGGCACATGGGTACATGGTATCGCCATGGTTATGTGCCACGAAATGACAATGTAATTACTCACTCGTGAATTGCCCAAGTTTGATCGTTCCACTGTTGATTCCAAACAGGAGAAATGCGATCTTGGAGCAATTCCAGAAATAATATTCATCGACTGTCACTGTCCGAGTCCCATCGGCTCTACGTGTACAACTCTATATGTTTATGTTGGAGTTTGATGGATGATGTCGGCTACAGTTCTACTGAGCCCAAGGTATGAGATGTGCGACTCATAATGCAATGTTAGAGGAAGTCGTGTTTGGGAAGTTATAAAAGATCTACTTAGGGGTGCTAGAAAATTGCATAGTGATTGTAGGGTCTCCATGTGTTGGCAAGCCGTGTTTTCTAGTACTTGTTGCTTTTCACTTGGTCTGCATCAAGAAATGGCAAGTGCTCATTGTGCATTACTTAAACAGAAGCCGTCAACTCAACACACTAGGCTATCTCAATGATCAGGAGTGCGCATGCAAACATACAAACTTTCCTCTCAATCAATTGATAGCTGTTGTTAACACAAGGATGGATGGCACGATAGTGATGGCTGACGGATACTCGCAAGATGAATGGAATACCAAGCTTGCCAAAGAGCAGTATATCCATAGTAACAGGATTCTTCGCGAGTTTTGTAAGAATCACAGATCTCAAGAAGAGCTGTAGATGATTGCGGAAATGTGAGCAACTTGCAGGCATTCGATCTGTTAATATCAGCTCTACTCCCTCTAATAGTACCACAGGTACATCAACTTTCACTTGCTGCGGGTATTCTGGACCAGCTCATCTCGAGACGAGGTAGATCCTAGTGTGAAGAACGTCGAAGCAGTCAAGTCTATTCGTTTATCACTCAGCATGATATTTCATTGATAATAGCATACCTACAGTAGAAAGATATATAAAAAGAGTTTGAAGGAGGAGCTTAATAGCGAACATATGAGATCACATTAACGATACTGTAGACGTTAGCGACAACGATGAACAATAGTATGCTTATTGAGCTCTTATGGCGACACGTTCGTTGATACCATGAGGTCTTCCCATTCGTTAATGGTTTGTGTTCCCTCTGCCAACACACCTTTGACATATTGCACAGCATCACTACCAATCACAAACCGCGACGGCAACTTCTGACCTTGCAACTTGGCACATCGGCCGCTCTTCGTGAGCAGTTCCACAATCACCTGCGCACCCTTCTGGGTATCACCTGGTTGATTCCCGTTCACACTTGCGTACATTTGACGCACCGGTGCGCTAAGCATCTCTAAGTCGGCTCGTGGATTTTGCACCTTGATACACCGTGAGCCCAAGACGTCGGTACGAAAGTTGCCTGGCTCTAAAACGATCACTTCGATGCCAAACGGTGCAACTTCTAAGCGGAGCGTCGATGACAGACCAGCAATCGCGAATTTCGTGGCGACATACGAACCGGCCAATGGTGGACCGAACCAACCAGTCATTGAGCCCATGTTGGCAATAATCCCTGCGCCTTGCTTGCGCATGAGCGGCAGAACTGCACGCGTGACACGCAGTGTACCAAATACGTTGGTGTTGAACTGATCAGCGACTTCCTGGGACGAGCATTCTTCAATGGCGCCCATGAGCATGTACCCAGCGTTGTTGACGAGGATGTCGATTGTTCCATAGGCTTTGGCGGCTTCATCAATGACTTGCTGCACACTTTCATCACTGGCAGTGATGTCAAGCGCCAGTGTCGCGGCGCCTTTGGCTTTCAAATCCTCAAGTGCACCCAAGTTGCGTGCAGTGGCGATAACGTGGTCGCCATGTGCGAGCACGGCGAGCGCGATTTCTTTGCCGAAGCCAGATGAACAGCCGGTGATTAGCCACACGCGGGCCATGGTGTGTAAGAGGATGAAATTTGTGAAATGATTCGTGTGGATGTGTCAGAAGGGAAGAGGAGGGAGGGAATTACGCGAAAGAGTTGGATATCCCACGCTTGTATTCAATCCTTAGCTGGAATGACACATATGGGTATAGATACAGCTGGTGACACTAAATGTCGCCAATTGCATCTGCATTAGTATGTGTCAACGAAATTTTACTGAGCGATGCCCAACGCAAAAGCTGAATCGGCGGTTCATTTTCCACAACTGCCCACACCCGGTCAATACGGCAATTGGATAGATCCGAAGCCCACAACACATGGATCGAAATGAAGCGAAAGGAACCTTGGAGAGATCCACGTCGTATGTGATTGCAGTCGCCGATTTTTCGCATTCTCAGGAGATCATTCCACAGTACATAAAAGAATGTTCTCCGCTATAACACAGTAACCTTCCTTTTAATAGACTATTTAACATAATATTTCTGTTATTACATAGCAGTTATGTGGTAGCTGCTGGTTAGGGAAAAAAAAGAAATGTGATTGGCTATAAATCATGGAAGTGGATAATTAATCGAAAATTAGCAGTTTGTGATATTCAATTTTGCCTCGAGCCATTGGCAGGTGCAAAGCGTTTTTGGTCCATGGGCCACCTTCTCCAAGGATATCTGCAAAGATTGTCACGAAATCTTACTCTAGCTTCTATCACGTGGCCATCGATCAAAGACACACCAGACAAACACACAATGGAATCGTATAAGGCACTGCATTGTCTTGAACTTTAAACTACCAAACATTTTCCAAAAATGCAACAAACTTACGGCTTGGGGAAATCAACCGACACCGTTAATTCGGCCCAGCGTTCAATTGATTCATCCGTTTCCTTGACGAGTGTACGTACTTCATTCAGCACTTCACTGCCCAATAAAAAGCGCGATGGTAAGGGCTTGCCCTCCCAGTGCGCACACTGACCGCTCTTGGTCAAATAGTCGACAACCAACTTTGCACCCTTGACTGGATCACCAGGCTGGTTGCCGTTCAAACCGGCATAGATCTGGGCCATTGGTTCGGTAACATGCGCGAGCTCTTCGTTTGGGTGCTTGGTCTTGATCATGCCCGAGCCCAAGACGTTCGTGCGAAAGTGGCCTGGTTCAATCACAGTCACTTCCACACCAAACGGGCCAGCTTCTTCACGCAACGTGAGTGTCAGGCCCGTCACAGCAAATTTTGACGCGCAGTAGAGCCCACCGAGAGGTAGAGCGACCCACCCGGCAAGTGATCCCATCGAAGCGATCACACCGCTCTTTTGCTGACGCATGTAAGGCAAGACCGCACGTGTGACCTTTAGCACACCAAACAGGTTGACATTGAATTGGTTTTGAATTTCTTCCTCGCTGAATTCTTCAATCGCACCGAGCTGTAGGTACCCAGCGTTGTTGAAGAGGATGTCGATGCGACCATGCACGTTGACAGCTTCCGCGACGATCTCTTTTATTTTTTTTTCGCTCCACGTGACGTCCAACGCGAGCGTCGTGGCACCTTTGCCTTTGAGGTCTTCGAGTGATGGTGTATCGAGTCCCGTGGCAATAACGCGGTCTCCACGCGCGAGTGCCGCCAGTGAGAGTTCGCGACCGAAACCAGAGGAGCAACCAGTGATGAGCCAGACCTTGGACATTGTTGAATCACTTGGAACTTGAAATTTGGTATTCTTTTCTTGTGAAGGAGAGGATGCAAAATTGCAAATGGCAAGATGCAGCAAGTTGGAAGAAGAGGCAGCAACGCAGCCAAAGATAAAGAAGAGCGACAAAGAGACACGTATATGGGTGGGCGGGAAGGAAGCGCTTGGTGATTGTTGCACATATTGCCAACAAAGGACCTCGGCGTGCGTTGGAGCCTTTCCGAGAGGATTTGGCCCAGCTGTATCAGATCAAATGACCAAAAGTGATTATGTTGAGCTGTCCTTCATATGTAACAAATGACAATGTGCTTCACGTTTTGGCATATGACACGCTTGGCAGCAACAGATTGGCGAGATAAACAGGAGCTACGTACGCCACGCACTACCAAAAAGATCGGTAAATTGGGGCTAGAAAAAGGGCTTATCGTCTGGCTGACGCGAAAATTATAAATGAAACCCGGCCCACAAGACCCGTATTTAGTTTTTTAAATTATTATACTATTAACATAGAACCCGGGTTTTAAAAATACTTGATAAGGATGGGCTCATACCCGACCCATGAAGCAGATCTAGGAGGAATTGACAATGAACCAATTAGCATCTACGGCGAGCTCTACTGGCTCTTGTTATTTTGATGCATGCACACATGGATCTGCTGCCTCCATTCCCTTGCAAATAAGCAAACAAATGTGGCTATATGTTCACACTAGAACAGTAGTGTCTCTGTATGTTATGTGTATGACTGTATTGCCATTCGATTCCTTGCACATTTAGCCATTATAATCCAAGCTTCAATAGCCAACAACCAGTGCGCTCGCTCACTCTTAAGTATGAGGGTGTGACGACATTCATCGACGCAGTAAACTTGGTCCATTGCTCAATCGATCCACTATTGTACTTTAACATCTGCTAGACAATCTGAAAACACTCACTACGCAACAACATGCAATCAGGCAGCTTCTGACCTTCCAAATGCATACATCTTCCCGACTTGATCAGCAATTCTACAATTAATTGTTCACATTTCTCGGTATCACCTGGCTACTTGCCATTGATTGCTGCGTACGGTTCTGTTATGAGCTTCGTGAAGAATCCCAACTCTTATCTCGGGTGTTGCAGCTGTTGCAAATACACACCGAAAATGTTTGTGCGAAAATTGCCCGACTCGATCACACTCACATCAATTCCAGAGAACGCCGCTTCCTTGCACAATGTAAGCAATAACCCCGCGGCGGCGAACTTTGTGGCGGAATAAGTGCCCGAAAGAAGGTAGCTTTTCCACCCTGACATGGAGCCCATTGTATCACTCACGCCGCTCTGCTGGCTGCGCACGTAAGATAACACGGTTTAGGTGGCCTTGATGGTGCCAAAGACATTGACATCAAACAAACCCGACATTAGTGTGCTTTAAATTCTATAGAATGTGCGGTAATAGTCAACTTATCGGCATTCTTCGACGGGATAAAGGAGGAAATACCTGATGCTATTGATCAAAATGTCAATGCGACTGTAGACAGCAATGACGTCTGCCACAGCTTTTTATACAACATCGCCAATGACTGTGGCATCCAATAACAGAGTGACAGCGTCCTTGACTTTCAAGTCTTCTAAAGGTGGTAAGTTTAAGCTAATGGCGATAACTTTGTTGCGCCGAGCGAGTGTAATGGCGCGGCCAAACCCGGACGCACAGCCCGTAAAGAACCAGTCCATGGACACTTTCGAGTGAATCGATTGTAGGCAAAAGGTTTAGCTCTTTGATTCTTTTGACGATGACTTCAAATGATGACTGCCGAGACTGCATTTTTGACTGATAGATACAAAACCCATTTCCTCTTCTTTTTCCATTTTAACTTACTTGAAGTACCTCCACATCCTACTATTACTTGTCCATGGATGCATTTGGAGACAAAATCCACGCGTAGAGTGAGAAAAACGGTGATGTACGCATGTCTTCTCACTTTATGTGAGATGTCTTTTCTGCCTTAAAGAACCCCGTGCAATGGTAATCAATATTTGATACTGATGATCCATAAAGACGTAAATGCATCATGCATGTGTTACGACTTACTTCCAATTGCATTTATAGCTCCTTCCTAAATCTACTACTTGCGTTTCTTCATTGTTCGGATGGGAAATCTGTCGTAGCTGAGACACTCGCCCATTCCTCTAGACGTGCAGAATCTCGAGCAAGCACTTCCCGCATCACCTTGACTGCATCACTGCCCAATGCAAAACGATCCGGCAGTGTTTTTCCCTCCAGACTCGCGCATCGCCCAGTCTTGGTCAAGTACTCGACAATCAACTGCGCGCCTTTTAGCGGATCACCTGGCTGGGTACCGCCAAGTTTCACGTACATGTCCAACACAGGTTTTGTATACGACTCCAGCGCTTCACGTGGCTTGCCCACATGGATGCCGCCGGTTTTCAGAACATCTGTCCGAAAATGCCCTGGTTCGATAACTGTTACTTCGACTCCGAAGTGGGCTGATTCTTCACGCAATGCGAGTGATAGACCAGCGACAGCAAATTTACTAGCGCAGTAGGGACCAGCGAGAGGGAGTGCGGTCCAACCAGCGATAGAGCCCATGTTGGCAATCACACCGCTACGTTGTTGACGCATGTAAGGCAACACTGCGCGCGCGACTTTGAAGACACCAAAGACATTAACATTGAACTGGTTGAAGAATTCTTGGTCACTGAACATAAAACAAGTGCGTAAAGCTGATCGCTTTGTGTGTCTGACATAGATAAATACTATAGAACATACCTGAACTCTTCGACAGAACCAAGTATACCAAAGCCAGCATTGTTGAAGAGAATATCTATCTGTCCATAAACAGCAAATCCCTCAGCGACGACTTTGTCAATCTCTGCTTCCCCCCATGTCACATCCAACACGAGTGTCGTCGCCCCTTTCGCCTTGAGATCTTCCATCGATGGCAAATCGAGCCCTGTGGCTAACACGCGGTCACCATGAGCGAGTGCGGCGAGCGCTGTTGCACGGCCGATGCCTGTGGAGCAGCCAGTGATCAACCAGACTTTGGACATGTGTGGATGGATATTTGGCACGATCGATCTTTTTCGGAAATGACAGGATCTTTCTGCACCAAAAAGGATCTTTTGCACATGCTTCAATACCATAAAACGGACTAGACCCTAGGAAAGGATTTGCAAAACCGATGCAACACTCCAGCTAAATTGAGCACATGCCTTTGTACATAAACACCATTGCGAGGTACTTGTTTCGGCTGTCAAATTGAGGATTTCGGCACAGAATATCTTACTTTGGAGTCTATATCCCCCATTTCTACCACTTCTAAGATATATTTTGACCTGATTTTTGAAGCGAATTAATCCCTATCGATAGAAGTAGAAATATGTTTTGAATTCTCCGCAAGGAGCTCTTTTCAGCACCATTCTTCTTTACAAGAACGGGTGCGAATCCATGACAGTGCATATCCGAGGAGATCGAGTGCATAGAAAATCAAAGTGATTGTCCAGAAAACGTGGTGCGGTAGTATCGGTGCGAAAGGAAGGCAAAGATCACACATACGAGGTTATATGTCTGCGTTTCTCATAAAACGGTGATGAAAATCCCTTTCTGCACATGGAAATCTTTTTCTATGCTTTCTTTTAGTTTTGATATGCGACTGTTCACTTTTTCTTCGCATCCATTCATTCATCCCCGTTAGTTGTGTTTATCTCATTCGACCCATTAACGAAATTGTGTTGATCGACCAGTGCCTAGCCTTCTACAAAACTTGTGTACACACAACATCATGGCCAGCAAGAAAGTTTGGTTCATCACTGGTTGCTGTAGTGGATTCGGCCGTGAAATCGCGCTCGCTGCGCTGGCTCATGGTCACAAAGTCATCGCCACTGGACTGGATCTATCATCCATGGAAGATCTTAACACGAACGGAGCAACCACTTTGATGCTGGACGTCACATGGGATGAACAAATGATTCAACAAACCGTCGATAAGGCAGTGCAAGTGCACGGGAAGACCGACATTCTTGTCAACAACGCTGGTTTTTTTCTTCTTGGTGCCATCGAGGAGCTCAGGTCTATAAAATATATATGCACAGACTACACAATTATTATGTTGAGGAAAATCGCTGACGAGAAGTCTCTGTTTGAAATTCTAGCACCGCGGAAATCCAACGACAGTTCGATGTCAATGTGTTTGGGCTGCTCAAGGTCACACGAGCCATGTCACCATACATGCGTAAGCAGCATAGTGGTGTGATTGCCAATATGGGCTCCATGACTAGCTGGTATGCCTCACCAGCCGCAGGTGCATATGCTGCTTCCAAATTTGCTGTGGCTGGGTTTTCGCTCGCGTTACGGGAAGAAATGGCACCGTTTGGTGTGGAAGTAATTGTAATCGAGCCTGGTCATTTTCGTACGAATGTTTTGGGAAAAAATCTGGTCAAACCTCAGGACCAGCGTGAGGAACTAAATGAAGTTACACAGCCTACCGCGCAGCGCATTGCCGATATCAACGGGAAGCAACCAGGAGATCCAGCGAAAGCAGCGCAGTTGTTGGTTGAATTATTGACCAAAACGGGCAGGTGTTCCGGTCGAGAACTACCGAGTCGGCTGTTGTTAGGCAGTGATGCATTGAAAAACGTGAGAAAAGCGCTAGATGATAACCGCAAACGTGTGGACGAGTGGGCGGATCTTTCAGTTGTGACAGATAACACGCCATGAAAACAGAAGACGGGCAAACATGAAACTATTCTGGGTGGCTGCTAGTTGTTATAGCATGGATTGTAGTTGAGTTTAAATTGATTCTATGATTGAACGTATTGCATCTGTTTACCAAAACTCTATACTTTCCATGTCATAATAAGTGTACTGATCCATTCTATTACTATCAGAATCATCGCACTTGTTCAAACGATATGAAGTGTCAAAATTTGCCATCAATACCACTGACTTAAGGATCTCAATGTGGGCACTTGACCGTCGATCACAACCGATGACACGTCAAAAGCAGACAAATAAAACAAGTAACTTTTCTTTAGTCATTCCTTTACTGATGCATAAGATGAAGTTGCATGTGAATGCATATTTTGAACGTATTCGATACTGTTTTCTGTGAATTTCTTTTTGCTGAAATAGGCTACGAACAACTATTACAATCCAATGCTTTTCTTTTTTTTAATGAATATGACAATAAAGAAATTGCAGGTTAGTTTGTGAATACCTCATATCCTTGTCCTCCATTAAATTCCTTTCATGTTATGGAGCAACATCAGTAGCAGCTGAAACCTCAACCCACTCTTCCACGCGCTGATTGCTTTCTGCCAGCACATCGCGCACCCTTTTCACAGCGTCACTACCCAACAACAGCCGACTCGGCAGTCTCTCATCGGCTTTCCGGTTTGAACATATGCCACTTTTCGTCAAGAAATCCACAATCACTTGCGCGCCTTTGACGATATCATTGGGTTCTGCACCTTTCATCGCTTCGTAGATTGCGGCCGTAGGGGTCGTAAAGTTTTTCAATTCATCCAACGGATTGCCTACGCTTTTGTAATGTGAACGAATGAGTTGTGTGGGAAAGACACCCGGTTCAATCACCGTCACATCCACGCCATAGCCTTTAACTTCTTCACGTAATGCCAGAGACAGACCCGAAACAGCATGTTTTGTGGCTGCGTAGATGCCAGTCAGTGGTGGTCCAAACCATGCTGTGAGTGATCCAATGTTGGCGATGATACCGTTTTGCTGCTTGCGCATATAAGGCAGCACTGCACGGATCACACGCAGTGTGCCAAATACATTGACGCTAAAATGCTTGTTCACTTCTTCAGCACTATTTATGAGATAAGCGGAGAAAGTAACATAAGAAGAAAAGTGGTGAACACACCGTCATCTGGATACTGTCACGAAGCGCACATTCTGTTACCTGAACTCTTCAATGGCTCCCATGATCAAAATCCCCCCGTTATTGACGAGGATGTCAATCCTTCCGTGGATATTGACAGCGTGTTGTACCACATTTTGCACTTGTTGGTCGTTCCATGTGATATCTAGCGCCAGTGTTGTCGCGCCTTTCGCTTGAAGATCGGATAATGATGATGTGTCCAGCCCCGTCGCGATGACTTTATCACCGTGAGCAAGTGCAGCGAATGCGATTGCGCGGCCGAAACCAGTGGAGCAGCCAGTGATGAACCAGACGTTCGTTGACATGGACGGCAATAAAAAACAGATTGAGCTGTATGTGTGTTGAGATCAGATAAAAAGAAAATGAGAGGCTAGACTCCGACGTCAGATAGTTATAGCAGTTAGTTGTTCATCATGGGGATGGGAACTACAAAATCTTGCTGGCGCAATCAGCAGTCATTAATAAACTCGCATGTAAGATACCACTAGATACATCATGCAACATCTACCGGACTTTCTGGAATTGCATACTCTTTGCACGATCGGGCAGCACATACGTCGAGTGGACTCGTAAGAAATGATCAATCGGAGGCGTCGAAAAAGAAGCTACCACTGATCTCAACTCGAGTGCTTGTGAAGGTTGTCTTGATTCCATTTCCTACTTTGGTGTAGCTCCTGCGCCATCATTTGATCGCGCTGGATGTTGCAAATGGGTACATTTTGTATCTTGTCCAATCAGAACACGACATGTGGAAATTTTGCAATATTACCTCACTTGAGTGACTATTGCGATGCAATTGTGACAGTGAGCGTGTGAGTAAATCTTTCTCCTCATCGACCAACACAAACCGTAGCATGCAACAACAAAAAAAATGCATTAACACTTTTGTCAATTGCGAACACACTCATCCTATCTCTGCATCAATAAATAAAGCTTTGTTTTTGTTTTTCCTTTATTTCACGTTCAACTGTTGTTGGTTTACAGACTTCTTCTTTGTTTTCACCGGCCAATGGCTCGCCAACTCGGTCAGCACCGCTTTGCAACGCGCGCCTAGACTCGATCGTTGATGAATTGCAGGATCCTTACAGGAAAGAGTCGAGGAACGAAAGTTTTCGGATTTCCGACTGTATCTACTCGCCGTACTGTTTCGTGTGGGCAGTCGCTCGAAAGCCTCCTCAGGAAGCTCTTGGATCGCAGATTCTATACATGCAACCCATTTCTCAAATCTGCATGCATCGCAGAGGTACAGCTGTACGCTCATTTCGGTTCTCACATCTGTTAGCGTCATAACCCGCTGCTTCTCTTGCACATCGATATGCGTAACCACCATGCATACCAACAAACTTTTGGCTGTGGCTTCTTGGTACTGGTAAAGCCACAACTGGCCAGCATGGAAGACGGCAAACATTTTTGTCCAGCATTCGGGGTGATTCAGTGCGTCACGCTGCCAATAGACCCAGTCAGCCAAAGGCTCAGATGGTTGTCGACAGTCTGTAGCTTCTTCCGCAATTACATTCGTCTTTCGTCTTTGATCCCCTGAATATTCCAATGAAGCAACATCTTCTACTGTCGTATCAAGATCACTACATGTCGTTAGCTCGGTTGATCGCAGACTCGACGCAGATGAAGGGGAGATTGACGAAGATACAGTCGCTGCTGAGGACCGTTGTGGCTGCAGGCGGTGATGGCAGGTGTTGAACACCGTAAAGTTGGAGGACCACCGCGCTGTTTCCATTGTCCCATTGCGGAATGTAGCGAAAAGCAGGTGCACTAAGAAATGACAGCGGAGGAGGAGGATGCAAAGGAAGAGGAGATGGCTCGATCCCTGCTCCCTGTCCCTGTAGCTCCCTGCTGGTGGCGCTCAAAATCGAAAATGGGAACCGTGTGACTCAAATGACGGGGGGACTCGTATAAATAATACTTCATAAGATGCAGCCAATCGTCAGTCATTTTTTGCGACGCACCGAGTAAAGCGACGAGCGTGTAGTGCCAAGCCATCGAAATCCAAAAGCAGCACATTCCCTCAACGGTTGCATGGCGTGCATGTCCATTTGGCTATTTTCTGGAACGGCCGACCGTGAGACGTTGAAGTTCAATGGTGGAATCAAGATACACAATTTTTATTGGTTAATAATAGATAAATCTAGTAAAATATCAATCTATTATTGGATAAAATTCGAACAAAGCAATTTTAAAAGGCAGTTTGGGATTTTTTTGCTGGTTTAGTAGATTGTCCCATAACCGAAGCTTCCTCGACCAGTAAACATGTTTCATAATTAGAAGGTGAGTTTTACACCCCACATTTGCATCCAAAGCAGCCTCTTCCTATGAATCATTTCCATCACTTCTCAATCACACACTTGACTGCAACACTATCATCACAATGGAAGATCAGACCAACCGTCAACCACAGGCAACGGATGGATACAGATAGTGGCTGAACTCGGTGTGTCTCGTGGTGGAACAATCCTCTCTTGTTTTGTTGTTTCTCACGTCGTAAGATTCAAAATGGTGAAAGTAGGTGCAGTGATTCTTTTTTGCTGACGGTTACCAGCATACGGACTAACTGTGTGGACGCGTTTGAGATTGTTAGACTCCCACGCTCTCCAAAGATACTCTTCCTACACTCTATTCTGCTCGTCATAGTTCTGGTGGTCTTGGAGGTCTATGTAGAAGAGACATGGTGAGCGTAAGAATGTTCTTCGGCACATTGACGTCTCGCTCTCAGATGATTCTTCGCTCGTTGTTGCTGTAACGGAGAACCTGATAGGAGTCCTAGTTCATCGAGCTGGTATCCGTGCTCAACGCGCAATTTGTTCTAATAAAGCGACTGGTGCGCTATGCTGGCATGGTCTAATTCATTTACACTACACGACGCCATCCGTGAGCCTTTTTTACTCGGCTATTTACAAGTCTAAAACGCATACATACGTGACAATTTGCAATTCTCTGTCAACCAGAAACCACCACGAGACATCATATATGTGTATGAATTTCACTGTTAATATGCAGTCTGAGTCCAATTAGTCGCTACCCGACTCGGACAATTCCCCTCCACTAGATTCTAGTTTGTTGTCACTCTCGCTGTCATCGATATCCTGTCCTGAACTCCAGTTGATCGAACTCGTGTGGGGCGCAATAAATAACAAGATTGCCTATAACCCAGTCGCCACAATGCAGGATCTGGAGTCGAGCATGAAAAAGTGCCAACCGGAGATAAACGGGCATTTGAATTGGCGCATGGGAAAAGGCGCTAGGATACGACGAGAGGTATTGTAGCATTGACGAAGAAAAAGCTATGATGGCGATAGATGACGATGATTTGAGAGGTTGTAGTGAGGATAGTGAATGGCTTAAATAAAATATGCACAATGAAATATACCAGATGCATTAATTGAATAACGATATCGGATTTATCTCTTTCAGTTTTTGAAGTTTGTACGATTAACGTAGTACACTAGAAGCTAATTTATCTCTAGTTTCATGTGCCAGTATGCTTTTATAGCGGTCAAGGATAACTGACAGACCTAAATGGTGTACGATTCCATGTGGTGAGTACTATAAACCCAAACTGTAGTGGTTATTATTGATACAATTATACAAATCTATACACATAGGTAACACGAACTGACAATACATTTTGCTAACAATAGTCCACATCACTTTCTTGATCGCTTGCAGATACTACCAGCACTTGGTGGAGCAGTGGCCGTAGCAGGTGATTCCGTTACCGGTGACTTGGAAGCTTCAGTCCCAATTTCCAATGTTGGTGCAGTGCTAGTGGTAATGGCAGTTGGCGTAGCAGTCGTGGCAATTGGTGTCGTGGTGGTTGCAGACGATGACCCTGAAGTCGCGGATGAAGAAGAAGTAGCGCCTTGCAATGGGACACAACTAGCTATTATTACAAATAGAAATGATACGTTAAACTCACATTAGATTGAGCAAGCGAATCATGGGAGTAGCTGCACTAAATACTTACTGTAGACTTGAAATGGTTAAAGTGTGTTGCCAGCCAGTAGAACGTAAGGCGAGATTTTCCCTCTCATTTCGCTTCGTCAGAAGGGATATCGATCCCCTGAAAGACGCGGCAATCCTCTTGGAACGCGACGACGATATCATCATCACACCACGCCTCACATGGACCTGGATGGATAATGTTCTTTACGCAGTTACCATACTCGAGATGATCTGGTAGTGGCTGAGGATCAGCATCAGGAATGGAGAAGCCGCACTCAAGCGTACCACCTTCCAGCCGATTGTCATAATCATCCGTAATGACCTGGTTCGTCAAGATGAACTCTTTCAAGCTGCTCCAGTTGCCAGCCGCGTAGTTGGTCTTGAAATTAGCAGCGTTCTTCTCAGCATCTCCCGTCTAGTAGTCCGACTCGAGAGGTATTTTATCCATATTGACCCATGTGGTGTAGAAGTTCTTCTTGTCGGTGGTGAACTTGGTTTCAGGAAGCAAGAGGAAACCATGACCATGCACCGATTCGATGAGAACTGTTGTGGCGATTGCAAGAGCACCCAAAACTAGATGCGTCTTGGCCGCAAGCATAGCTGGTGAACAGGGTTGAGCTGGAGATAGAGTAAGACTTGAAGTGAAAGATGAAAATTAGAAAATTACCGCTAAGCATTTGACAATCTTATACAACTAGAACCTACAGTATACCATAGAGTGATTCATTCTGTTTGCTCTTATGGTCTGTCGAATGAAGCATCGCTCATATATGCACCAATACCATCAGTGTCTGTAAAGGATAGAAAGGATATGTGCTTGGTGCCAAAGTCAGAGGTATCTTCGTTAGGCGTGCTCACCATCTCTCAGCACTAACAGACCTGCTGGTTTGTACTAATCACCCAACGTAAAGTTGCTTAGTGTTTGATTTATCAAACTGTGGTATTTTTTGTGCTTGGGGTTTAGGCTATGCAGGTAGGTCGAAGAGCTCTTTTGTATGTCAGGTTTGATATAATTATCAGCTGATCGTGGGAACTCTTTTCATCGCTTTTTGTTCGCTGGTACACGCAAATACACAAGATGTATAGTATACTTATAGCGTTCGGATCAAAAATGAATTCTTCTTCTGATCCAACTCACATTCAGAAATGAAACCCGACAGTTGTGCGTGGAATGATGCTTCAATTCATCATGTTCGATTCTGCGAACTTACTAGTGCAATAGCTGAGCTAATTGGCGACCATGTACTCAATGCTCTCAGTTATTGTTCGTGAAGTGAAAAACTGACCAAGCCTTGGAGTCTTATTTAGTTCGTAACGAATATTCGACTGGGTACAGTATCAATTACACGAAGCTTCACATCAGATGCGGTTTTCAAATTGATTTGTCTATCTGTGTGAAATTTTCTATTCGAAAGCCTGCGCATCTATGTGATCTATAATACTTGCTGGTCGTCATTCCCTATCAGTTAGTATGGTATGCGACGATTTGCCTGCTAAGATTTGTGTTGGCTTGGTAACACAGAAAGTGCTGCACGTCGACTCGAACAAAATCAGGCCATAAAATCAATCAGAATGCTCTCTTTTGGATTTTTGCAGAATGAGAACATAGAGACGTTCTACTAAGAATGAGTAAATTCTCAACCAGTAACGGCCAGGCACACGCAAGATGTTTCTCGAGAAAATCATCACAAAGGTATTTTGAAGATGCTTCATCATTCAGAACCAGAAAAAAGAACAGGGTTAGATACTGCTCTCCTTTTGTGGAGTAGCTTCTGATGAAATCACATGCCATTGGTGAGCGTCAATATGTTCTGTTGTTGGCTATAGTGGACATAGCTGTCTAGTAGAAGAGTTAGCGCAGCATTGATACGATAGAATTAACAGACAAGATCACGAGCGTAGATCAACTCGCCCATAGATAAATGGTTCAATGCTTTTGCACACACGTCATCACGGTCGATGTCGCAAAGTGCCTACGTCTGTATATCTTTGATGAACTTGACAGTCATTGTAGATGATTGTTTAGGAGATTCAGCGTATGTGAGATACAAAACCCACTTTCTGAATACCATATAAGTCGATTAGTACAAAACAGAATGGTCATTAGTAGCAGACTATCAAAGGCAGATGGTAAACGAATTTGAAAAATCAATGGACTACAGCTGCAAGCAACGAGCGTCTGTAGATGCCGCCGATTCAATGCTGCAATCGTACAAGAATGCAGAGGATATGATACACCGTGGGAAAGTTCCCCACTTCGTTGTCTAGGGCATATGGTGATCTGGAGTCGATGATGAGTCCGACACCCGTACACCTACTCCAAGACGCATTCTCACCTTCATATTATTTGAAACGAATGCAATTGAATAATGATCCAAAATGGTCTCTTGCTGCAATCCAGCAGCCTTTTTTGTTTGTCACATCCAAACAGCTGGCAGAGCCAGATGATTAGTACAACGAAAGTTTGTATTAGCTTTGCCTGAATCATCTTTTTCTGTTCACAAATGGCATGACTGTACCACTTCGTGAACATGGCTCGACTTCTACCAACAGTGAAAAGTCCCCTTTACAATAATGAAAATGGTATTGATCCAATCTCACAAGCATCTCTTATAGTAGTACAACACAAAGTAGCTGCGAGTACGAACGAATGAAAACCAGGTCGCTAGCGGATTACTGTTGCGTTTATAGATCACACTAGTCAACATATGGAATTAACGACTGTCGTGATCTTCCTATGGATCAGCCGCTGTAGAGGAAATTTGATCATGTTAACCTCCGTTGTTCTTGCCACTGACCAGCGGATTCGAACAGCAAGGGCTCATTTCTCAATTGGTGCCATCCTTCTCACTACTCTGTTAACCCAAAGCCCCGCCAAGTTAAGAATGCTGTCGCTCAAGAGCTCTATTTTTGTGGCCGCTTTGGCTATGGTGAACCTCGCGTCTCAGGTAGACGGTCATGGCTATTTGTTACTCCCGGAAACCAAGTTCACCACCGACAAGAAGAACTTCTACGCCACATGGGTCAATATGGATAAAATACCCCCCGAATCGGACTACTGGACGGGAGATGCCGAGAAGAACGCCAACAATTTCAAAAAAAACTACAAGGCAGGCAACTGGGCTAGTTTGAAAGATTTTATCCTGACCAACCAAGTCATGACGGATAATTACGAGAATCGACCCTCGGGTGGCACGCTCGAGTGCGGGTTCTCCATCCCCGATGCGGAGCCTCAGCCGCTACCAGATCATATTGAATATGGAAACTACAGGAAAGATATCATCCATCCTGGTCCATGTGAAGCGTGGTGTGATGACGAGATCATCGTTCCTTTTCAAGAGGATTGCCGAGTATACCAAGGTATCGACATCCCATACGACAAGTCGAAATGCGAGGGCAAGTCTCGCCTTACGTTCTACTGGCTGGCAACACACTTTGGACCATTTCAAGTCTACAGTAAGTGCTTGTGATGGTATTTTGAGCATGGTTGTGGAACGTGATTCTAACATGGCTTGTTTTGTCGTTTCTAGCGAGTTGTGTTCCTCTCCAAGGCGCTGTAGCCTCAGAGGCGAATAGCACTACTCCCACTAATGCCCCTACGATCACGACGACGGCACCAGCAACAGAAGTCAGTGGCGAAGGGACCCAAGCGCCAACACCAGCGACGGTAGCCCCACCGACGTCCACGACAGCCCCAAGCGCTGGCCAAAACTGTAGACGATCGCGCAAGTTGTAGATATCTGTCAACACTGAAATGTGCAGACTTTTGTCTAAAGTGATGAGCTTTTAATGTCAATAAATGAAGGAATCGTAAGATGCAAACCTTTGGATAGGATGCTATGTACAACTTGCAGTATAAAAAGTGCTAGCCTTAAATCTAATGCCTTTTCGATGAGATTGCATACCTCTTGTATGTCATGTTTCAAAATAATCAAAGTAAACATAAATGATCATGGACTAGATTGTGTCTCGACGAAATTTTGTCGATTATTCAGCCTTAGCCGCAACACTTACAAGCACAAAACGATGCTTTGTGCATTTAGGCTAACAAAGACCCTGTCCGCTACAGGCATGGTTACTATCCATGATCACTAGTAAGGTACGACAAGACTACCAAAAAAAAAAGCGATTCAGTGCAAAGACATTCAAAGCTTTTGCTTGTTGTCTATTGAGACCACCAACCCTGGCTGAAGTTGAAACCAGTCGACGGCCATCCAGGCGTGGTGGTTGTGGTTGGTGTTGCTGTTGTCGACGTTGGTGTCATCGTGGTAGTCGACGTAGTTCCACTCGTTGTCGCTGCTTCTGCAGCTACAGGCGTGGTAGTCGTAGTCGTCGATGTACTGGTGGTCGATGTGGACGATCCTCCTTGGATAGGAACACAACTAGCTGTCATCGTACAAAATCACAAACAAAGTACTATCAGTACTTCACTTCCACAGAAAGTAAAAACAATTATACAGCATCCATGGTACACTTACTGTAGACTTGGAAAGGTGGGAAATGTGTCGCCAGCCAATAGAAGGTAAGACGAGATTTGCCCTCACACTTGGTTTTATCATAGGGAATATCTACACCCTGGTATACTCGGCAATCCTCTTGAAAGGCAACAATGATCTCGTCGTCGCACCACGCTTCACATGGACCAGGATGGATGATATCTTTCTTGTAATTTCCATATTCAAGATGATCAGGAAGTGGCTGAGGTGTAGCGTCCGGGACGGAGAAGCCACACTCAGCTGTACCACCCGAGGGTCGATTCTCGTAATTATCTGTCACGACTTGGTTCGTCAGAATGAAATCGCGCAGACTGGCCCAGTTCCCAGCTGCATAATTAGTCTTAAAATTTGCAGCATTTTTCTCAGCATCACCAGTGGTGTAATCGGATGCAGGAGGGACTTTGTCCGCGACCACCCAGTAAGCGTAGAAATTTTTTTTGTCGGTCGTGAATTCGGTTTGCGGGAGTAACAAGTAACCATGACCTTCTACATGTGGTGCCATGAGTACCGCTGCGGCCAAGGCAGTACAGATGGACGTCTTGATATGCTGCAGCATACTTTTCGATGGGAGGGGTTAGCTGGAGGATGACGATTTGGAAATAAGCTCGTAACTGCTCAAGGAATGACGAGCAAGTAGGTGCAGGTGGTAATGGTGGTCTACTAGTTCTGAAAAGGCATTATGAAAACGAACACACATAACTTCACTCACCAGCTGATCTTGGTGTATTCTGGATCTATTGTCATTGTCCTTTACATTCTGACAACAAAACACGACGATTATGGACTGAAGCATAAAAGGCAGTCATTGTCATCATCACATCATCCATCAAGCGTCAGCGCTTATGTATGGGAGGGTGGATCTCCGCTGCCTCTCAACCAAAATCGGTGACCATACAAAAGCCATTTATTTCAGTTGCTCGCACTTGCTAACTATTCAGCACAGAGGAAGATGTTGATCCCATCAGCTGGATCGGTGAGTGCAGCACCTGTTTAGATACATATGATGTCGTTTTTAACATCGTTCCACTGTTGATGAATTGCAAACGGAGAGACCTTTTCTTTTCTTTTTGGCAAAAAAATTAAGCAAATCGCGATCAAACTACCAACTCGCGTCCTTTATTGGTGTAACATCTTGTTGTTTTTTTCCTGAGTGACACTACTAACATCAATTCTCTCTGACTACTACCCAACCATCTACTACAACGAATCATGACCACCAGCTCTGGTTAAAATTGATACCAGTGGTGGTGGTCGACGTTGACATTGACGCTGCGGTTGGCGTAGACATCGCTGTCACTGACGAAGTCGTAGTATCTGTCGTTGATGGAGTGATATCAGTTGAAGCAGTATCCGTAGTTGCAGTCGTGGCTATTGTTGTGTTGTTGGTGGACAACGAACTCGTGGTCGTTGAACTTCCACCTTGAAGAGGAACACAGCTGACTACATTACCATTTATATTCAAGAAAGCTTCGTTCAGACTCATCATAAATCAAAGAAATAGAGTGGATGATAGCACTTACTATAGACTTGAAAGGGAGGATAATGTGTCGCGAGCCAATAGAACGTCATGCGGGATTTGCCCTCACATACACTCTTGTCGTACGGGATGTTAATACCTTCAAACACTCGGCAATCTTCTTGGAACGCGACTGTAATCTCGTCATCACACCAGACTTCACAGGGGCCAGGGTGAATGATCTTGTGGTCGCCTTTGTTGTTACCGTATTCAAGATGATCAGGAAGCGGTTGCGGTGTGGCATCCGGAAGCGAGAAACCGCACTCAGCCGTGCCGCCCTCGGGACGATTCTCATAAGATCCTGAGTTTACTTGGTTAGTCAGGATGAAATCGCGCAGATTACTCCATGAGCCAGAGCCATAGCTCTTCTGGAAGTTCGCAGCGTTCTGCTCGATATCGCCAGAGATGTCGGAAGATGACAGCGGTACGTTTTCGATGGGAACAACATATGCGTAGTAGTTTGGCTTGTTGACATTGAACGAAGCTTCTGGCAAATATAAAAAGCCATGACCGTTGACCTGAGGCAGCATCAGCGATAAACTACCAGTCGCTAATGCAACAACAGTCGAAAGCGCGTGAAAAACCATTTCGAATGCACTTATGAATTTGACGTTAGAGGACTCAGGATCAAATTGCGAAATGTCGAGATCAATGAGAAGATTGGACACTGATTTGTGAGATTCGGTGCCAGTTTACAAATACTGAGCTTTGTGTATAATAGCATATGCTGATGTGCTCAACTTTTACACTTTGATAACTCTTGTTCATTGATTATGTTCGTAGAAACAAGCTGACAGGATCACAATCATCGAAGATTAAATCCACATTTTCACATACACACATATCGCTTAGTGAAAATATCACAAAGCAGGCGAGTTCAGTCATCAGAGTAACGCAAACACTTATATATTGGTCTTCTTTTCGTAAAACTGATCAAACTTAATCGCCATATATGGAATCTTCTACAGCCGTTTCCACTTCAATCCTTGGAGTTTGTGCCATTAATTACTTACGAAGACGACGTTGGCAGGCAGAGGAGCCAGAGGCAGGTATAACTGTAGCCGGTTCTGGGGCAGTCGTGGTCGGTTCAGGTGCAGAGGTAGTTGGTTCTGGGGTCGAAGTAGTTGGTTCTGGGGCCGAGGTGGTTGACTCTGGAGTTGAGCTGCTTTCTGAAGCCACAGCTTCACCTGCAAGAGGAACGCAGTTGACTATAGAGCAACAGTATCGATAACAATGATGAGATTCGTGATCACACCCTTCCATAAACGCATCCACTATGTCTTGTACTTACTGTAGGCCTGCCACTGTTCGTTCTGGAAGGCAAGCCAGAAGAAGTGGAACACGCAGCTGGTACCACATGCCGAATAGTCAACTGGCAACGTCGACATGGTATGGGTGGCATCGTCACCTGGATAGTTGTCCTCGCAGTTGTCATTGTGGAAAACCATGGTATCATCGAGCCAGATTTCGCATGGACCCTATAGACACAGGAATTGGATCTATTGGTAAGATAACAGCTTCACCCGCAGACAATGCAGCAAAAGATTACCTGATGACCAAAGCCACCACCGATGTTGCTGCGGAAGAGCGCCGTGCCGTTCGTGGGGATGTCGCGAGGCTCGGCGTTTTCATCTGTGTACCCGCACTTCTGATTTGGCGCCATTTCTTCTAGCACATCCCGCACGGACACACCTTTTTCCGTGGCTAACTTGGCGAAGGTACCGACTTGATCGCCACCCGTGCCAACTTCTGGCCAGTACTCGTCAATATTGACCACCCAGCCGGCCCAGTTCCCTGTGAACTCTGGTGGTGGATAGAAAATCCCACCATGGGCGTCCACGACACGAGCAACTTGTGCGCCAAGAAGCACAACCATCGATGAAAGCAGAGCAGCACCAATCATCTTGAAATAGATTTCTTTCACGGAGAACTAGGCTTAGACAGTGCAAATAAGAGAATGAACTCTTCGGGCATTAGTGACAGGTAAGCCTTGACTCTTCTGTCAACAACATGCTTGTGTATGATGGATTTTATCCTCGCCATCGGGTGTGAGATAACCCAACTGGCATGTACGGGTTTTTACATTGCGCACGATCGGACACGTGAAGCAATACAAACAGAGAGATAGAAGAGATGTGAAGATGGATCGTCCATTTTTTGATTCGAGAATTAACCTTGCAATTAATATAGTCACAATGTGCCTGGGAACCATCTGTTCCATGTAACGTGGGATTAGACACTGACTAGATGTTAATCATCACCTATTAGCGCATCGATTAGATGGTCGATATTTCTAATATGCTCGCTAGTGACCGTGTTAACAGTTCCAGATTTACACCTGTTGGGCAGGAGTGGGCAATGAGACGCCACATAGCAATTTATTACACGTAAAAACTTCCTGCACAAATTTTTCCTCCTCTTTTTGTTTCTCTTGGTCATATCGTACCCCATCACCCAATGAATCTAAAGAGATGAGTCATCAAACAAAGTGCAAGAAGAAACTCAATTAGCGATAACCACAATTGTGGCAAGCTTTTACTGCATGTCATGTTCCACCGAGGTTATATGATTTTTTGAAGAAGGATGGATTTGTGTCTGTTGAATTATTTTTTCTGACCGACATGGAACTCAATATCTTTAACACTTGCGCAGTCAAATGAAATGTTTTTTATTGCAACGTAGATTGGAAAGCGAGTATTCCCAAGAGACAGACAGACTAGCCTAGGCATGCATCGACATCCAGCTCACTGTAGAAAGCGTGCCATTCCAAAATCTTCCATGATTGACGTCAAGTTGTCGTTTACTTTGGTATATCACAATAGAAGACCGTATTACCGTATATGATCCGAATAAGACCTTGACATCTTGATTTGCCTACTGACATGTGTAAGAGGGTACTGCTCTTCCTATCTTACACTGTTGTGCGGTGATAAATTGGAGAGAGTACGGGTCTAAGGAGCTTACATTTTTCTGTCATATGGTTGAACGTCCATGGTCGCCCCGAAACAATTGTCCTTTCACATCACAATCCATTGTATACAGAGGGTAGGAATACTTGGTAAACGGTCACTGCTAATCTCAACTATAGTTCGATATGGAAAATGTAAACATGAACACGATAGTATGACTTTCAAAGTGTTAACAAGTGTGCTTCTACCATTTTCTTGCCAGTTATTAATGTGCGGGTCGTTTTAATCTTTATTTCCCCACTTCTCCCACTGGTGGGATATACTTTGACGTATTTTTTCCTCTCTATCGATAGAAGCAGAAACTTGTTTCCAATTCTTCGCAATGAGCGCCATTCTCCTTTTCGATGCGAAGCGATGACAGTGCATGCCCGAGGAGATTGAATGCGTGGAGAATCAAAGTGACTGTCCAGAAAATGTGGTATGGTAGTATTGATGCGAAAGGAAGCCAAGGATCATACATACGACTATAAGGAACACTTTGCAACAAAGACTTGTTCTCAGTGTGGGAGAATCAACCACACGATTGAGTACCAGAAAGTCTTTCAGTGCCCTCACTACAAGCTCGTTCTCGATAGGGATGTCAATGCTGCGAGGAACATCTTTCTTAAGAATGAACACCTACTCTCCTGGACTCATTGAGTCCAGGTGTCGGAGACGCCTACTCCGCGGTGTCTAGTCTAAACCAGCTTTTGTTAGTTAAGTCGGACCCAAACAATAACGATTAAGCCCTTCAATCAATAGTAGTTTCCTAATTTGCTGTAATCGGCGAACATAAATTTGTAGATCCCACACGACAAGGGAAAACCTTTCGTATAAGTGACACAACGAATTGGTGTTGGACACAATTGCTGACTGCATTGACTTTCTTGCTGAAATGTATAAAGAAGAGAAAGGAAGAAGCACTGAACAAGTGGGAGATTAGCTGGCATGAGATGCGAAGAAAGAGTGGGAGTAACATCCAACAACATACGTCTGATTCATGTATAAGTGACTTGGAAATGCATGTAAGTGGTTCGTTTTTCCGTTCTTTACAACGAGTATGAAGGAAGAATCGAGTTAGTGGATACATCCGAAGTTACCTACGAGTCTAATAGGTACAATTAATAATGGGTACACTGGTCCAACATGTTCTTAGTGGCAGCTTTCGATTGGTCTAATGGGTGATTCGTCGTCAAACCGATAATAATAAATAAACAATGCACCCAAATATTTGGATTCTAGATTTCGCCAAATATTTTGGTCATATAGAATTCTATGACAGCAGAAAAACGGCTTGCGGAAAACAACACCACCACGTGCTAAAGCCTACCTTATATATTACTACTTTGCATACCTCCCTTGATATTATGAGTCATGACATCGTTTTGCATGAGTGGACAGGCTGTGGTACGAGCAGTTCACTCTGATTCTTTCAAAGCAAGTTACCAGTCAGTACCATTTGTGATGAGCAAAATGGGCAATAAAAAACGTGCAGGTGGCTTTTTTCTGGACGAGGGGCTATCGTATACATAAACAGATACGCGTTCACTACCAATTGTATTGGTCAGAAGTATACTTAAACAGGTCATAGGCTACCTTTCTCAACCCCACAGCGAATGATGGTCTGGTATTGGGTACATCGGTGAGAGTGCCGGTCTTCTTAGGGTCCATTTTGACTTGGAGATGACAGATCATTCTCAAACTTGCCACGTTGAATAACGATCAGCGAAGCTGCCATTATTACAGGAATGGTGTCAATACAATCTAAACATCATATGGCGATCGCTGCTGCTGTTGCTGCTACAGCTGACACGTCGTTACACGCGACATGCCTCTCATCTTCACCAACTGAATCGTCAGACTGTCGCTCTCCGAGCGGATTAGACAGCTTGTCACTTTGTTTTGCATTAGAAGACTGGATGTATTGGCAACGCGATAGCATCAACCACCCGAATTGCTGGACCAAAGTCTACGGTGTGCTCAAGAACGAATTTTTGTGGCTTTATCAACGTGAAGAGTCAGCCCCAAAGTCGCTGCTTTTGCAACTCGCGGTCGCACAAATCGAAGAATCCGGTACCGCACGGCAGCTACGTATCGTGGATCCGCATGGTGAAGATATTGAGCTTTGCTTGTTGGATGAAGAAAGTTTTGAGATCTGGAAAGATCGACTGCAAGAAGCAGCAAAGATGACCGACGCGTTTTTCCGTTCATCCTGTGTTGACCCTAAAGATCTGCCACGTAATAGTTTCTATCGAGGCACGTTGATCAGCTATCGACATGTAAGCAAGCGCGATCGATGCAAGGCTGCGCTGAGTAAACTAAAGAAGTGCGTAAAGGAACAACTCTCAGCCGCGGTGCCAGAAAGTTAAACTTCCGAGAAAATTCAAGACATCGAATAGATAGTTTGCCATGGAGATGATAAGATGATAGCCTGGCAATTAGCATTAGTTGTAGATAGTATTGTTATTTAAGTCCTGTCAAGGGCAACAACATGTTTATAGTCTCAAGTACATGGATTCTGTAACTTTTTCTCCTTTGCTAAAGCTTGTTTTGAATTTGGAAAGAAGCTATGGTTCGCTTACTACTGTGGGGGATGGAGCTACTGGATCTTAGGGTACCATGAATCAAGTACCATAAATATAAATTGCTCAGCTACCAGTGAAAGACCTCGTCAGCCGTGTATCTTGCTCTGACGTATCTTTCGAATAGCTACATAACTCTTGCAGTAATGGATACTTCATACTTGAGAATCACGACGTGGTACTAAAATTTTTCAGAGACCAAACCATTGGCTGCTAATGATTTCAATTCGTTCTGTAGAATATGTTAACAGCTCATTACACACACCACATCCATTGGATCTGCGTTGATGAGACAACAGAAGAGTGGATCTTTTCTTCAACCGAAGGGTACCACCTAAATCATAAAGTATTCACATAGTTTCTGAACCCCTCCCTATCCCAAAAATCAAGTGATTTATATCACTGGTGTAATGTATAGGGCGATCATCTATTGGTGCACGCGTAGATCTAAATGAGTAAGAAACTTAAACAAGAAAACATACTAATAGATTATATAAAGTATACCTACACAAAAAAATATTAGAACAATAATATTGATATGGGTTCAAGCAGAGAGTACCTCCAACCATCTCGCAGGGCGAGAAGCTCATATGGAATGAATGAATAAACAAATCAAAGTGTCCCATTCATTTCCCAACTCACTCTTCCTCCATGAAGGCGAGTACACATTTACCAACGAACATGCGTTTCGTTACCACTAATAACCTCGACAAATGGCCCATGTCACCACCGACAACAACATATCCACTGTTATCACCTGAGACGTCCTCGTTACGGTCAACCACATTGTTCTCGTATGCATCGACTGCGTCATCTACCGATTCAAGCACTCACCTGCAGAGCTGGATGTACTGGCAACGATATGGGAAAACGAATCCAAACTGCTGGATGAAGGTGTTTGCAGTGCTCAAACACGATTTCCTCTGGCTCTACCGACACCAAGAAACCTCCTCCAAGACATTACTATTGCAAGTCGCCATCGCCAAAGTCGACACCTCACGTCATGGCAGCTTGGACCAGCGATTACTGCGTGTTGTTGATCCAAACGGCGAAGAACTGGAGCTCTGTCTGGTGGACGCCGACATGTTGACGACGTGGAAAGAACGGTTGGAGGAAGCAGCGAACCGAACGGAAATTTACTTGCGATTTTCAACTATGGCACCCAAGGAGTTGCAGAGTTTTTACCGTGGAACACTGGTGCAGTATCGTCAAGTGAGTAAGCATGAACGATACATCGCAGCCGTTCGGAAGGCAGGTCGTCGATGGAAGAAGCGACTTGTTGCTCGACTGGAAGCAATGATTACTGTCAGCGACGAGCGGCGATAGTGATAACTAGTGTGTTCTTGGCCAAATGGAAGTCAAGGCTGGATTGAATATGACAGCATTAAAATTATTTATGAAAAACAACCAAGTTTATTTGACCACTACCCATCCCTGCTTTTACTAATATTGATTCTTTGTATATCATGGCTCAATGTGATAGCAGTATTATTTTCTTGCTCGCTTTAGCTCAAGAATACGCGCACATGAAACCAACAAGATAGAATTGCTTGACCAAGTGTAGTGTTCTGTCTGTAAGATGACATTCCTCAGTCCATCACTGGGCTTTCCATTCAGAAGTACTCGCGTAAAACAGGATAATCACTCGCATGCGATTACTTATATTATAAAGTCAGCAAATTTGCACCTCTTTTGCACCAACTTTTGCGTCCCTTGCCTTTCCGGTCAGCATCTTTATGAACTCTATAACCTGTCCTGACATTTTCACCGCATAATGATATGTCAACGTAGGTGCGACACATGCCATCAACGAGGACCGTACAGACCCATTCAGAACATTTTACAACGACATGCGAGATACGTTCATATGTTGGATCAATTTACTAGATGGCTCAGCACGAGAGCATGATATAACTGTAAAATTCTTGATGGAAAATGTAGCCGCTGTCAATCGCTGCAACGACGACCAGATTAGGGTATTATGCTGCGAGGATGGCTATGGCGAGATGGTGCAGAGCTTGATCCAACATGGTACTGTCGTAAATTTTGAGAATTTGACTGGACGAACTTTGTAAGGAAAATAAATATTTGACATCGTAGTGATAATTTGAGGTAACATGGTGTGATGATTCGATGATCTCAAAGTGCAGCAGCCATTTAGATGTTTTCAAATTCATAATCCAAATAATATCCAAATCACGGTGATAGTCGGAAATGCTTATACACTATAGCACTTGCGCTAGATGGGCTGAGTAGTTAAAATCAGCATAGATTTTGAGTTGCTGTGCTAATTCTTGGATGGTGGGTCTATCTTGTGGATGAAGCGTGCACATCTGTATCACGAACCGCCATTGGTCATCTTCAAAACCTACAGGCCGCTCAGGCAGCTTCCCATTCTTGATGTGAAACTTCACAGCAGCATCAGGAAGTGCATTCCCCCACGGGAACTCTCCACTTACAGCTTCCACAATACACATGCCAAACGAATAAACATCTGATGCAAATGTTGGTTTTTCACCCTTTAAGTACTCTGGTGCTTTCCATCGTACTGCGCCAACTGGACTATTGGTGTCGTGCTTCCTTTCGCTCTTGCTATCCAAACTTAACCCAAAATCCGTCAACTTTGCCAATCCATCACTTCCTATCAGAATATTATTGCACTTGAGGTCACCATGTACAATGCCGCGATAGTGTAAGTATTGCAGCCCCAGCGCTGCTTCATATAACTTCGTCCAAGTTTCGCCTTTGTGTTCTTTTAAATATAAATCCAACTGACCGTTGTCAGCATGCTCACACACGAAGAATGGCTGTTCGCCGAGATGGCACGCACCAAACAACCTCACAACGTGCGGATGGACGAGTTTGAACCAAATGTCTACTTCACGCTCAAACATTTCACGATGACCGGGATCTTCTGTGAACACTTTCTTGACAATCACGTTCGAACTCAGCCAAGTACCGTGATGCACAGAACCAAACGATCCTGCATTAAATGCTTTGTCGAAAACTACCTCATAAGATGGAATAAACCAATCAGGGATTATTGCTTCGGTAATAGAAGCAAAATGTGTAATTGCTTGCTCGATAATTGTGGGTGCAATCACCTGGTAGCTGGAGCGATGCTTGCTCAGCTCAAAGCGCAAACATGCCAATACTTCAGTTTGCGTTGTCGAATCTTCGCCCAATTCATCAACAAAATCTTCGGGTACGTTGAGTTTGGTAGCAACTCGGTGCAGCAGCTGCTCTCTATCAGTCTTCCATTTATTTTTCCACTGGTGGATCGAAGTAGTCGTTACCAAGTCCAATTTTTCCATCAGTCGATCCAATTCACCATGGACCGAAAAACTATTGTTTATTCGCTGTCGACTTGCGACAAAATCATGCATCGTCGGCTTTGTAGCGTTTTCCTTCATTTCATTGTCGAAATGAATTAGGATCTTCACATAATTGGCGACAAGCAAAGGCATTGGCGATTCTTTTAGTAGTTTCATTTGTCCATAAATGTCCTCAAGGCGCCCATGGATCCCCAAATTCATTGGATCAGTCGATACAAAAGTCTTCATTTTCCGAAGCGCTAGCGCAATGGGAATGCCATTGAGCTCTTGGATACGAACGTCCGTCACATTTGGAAAGCTTGAAAGGTTTACGCTATTGAGATTACCTGTGTTAGCGATATCTATCTCTTCCTGTTTGGCAAAATAGCGCAATTCTCGAACGACATCCGACATCGTGAGACGCTTTGATACATCACGAGCACACATTCGTTCTACCAGCATCCACTGGTCGTCGTTGAACGATTAAGGTCGATTGGGAAGCCGTATACCATCATTGAGTTGCAGATGGAAAGTCGATTGAATCTCAATCCACGGAACTTTCCCACTTACAGCTTCGATCACGCGCAGGCCGAATGAGTAAACATCTGACGCGAAAGTACGCATCTCGTCCCGTAAACACTCAGGCGCAGACCATCGCACCGAACTCGATACATAGCTGCTACGCATGGCATAGGCGTTCTTGTTGGCAAAGCTCAACCCAAAATCCGCCAGTTTCGCTGTTCCGTCTCCTCCGACCAGAATATTGCTACATCTGAGATTGCCATGAACGATACCTCGCTCATGTAGGTACTGCAGCCTCAATGCTGCTTCAAACAATTTCTTCCACGTTTGCGATTTGTGGCCATGTTGCTGCTGCAAGTACGTGTCGAGGGATCCATTAGTTGGGTGGTCACACACAAAGCACAGCGAGTCAGTATCCCAAGCCCCATATAGCTTCACTACGTGCGGATGATTTAATTGATACCACGTATGTACTTCTTGATAGAAGAAGTGATACATGTTGGAACCATTGGAAACCATCTCTTTCACTGCAACAGGTGCCCCCATCCATTTTCCATACCGTTCCGAAGCGTATATGCTGCTACGATGCACAGGCTCGGTATCCACGAGTTCAACATGGGAAGGATCAATAAACCATTCTTTAGTCGCGGAGGACTGGTGATTTGTTGTCAATTGTTGCTCGCCTAGCTTGGTGTAGATTATTGTAGGCTCTTTAATTGGATATCCCCAGTTTGAATACATATCCAGTCGGTTCTTAAACACGCGTCTTTGAAGGGAAGCACCGTGTTGAGTTAGATATTTCACAATCTCATCATGTTCGTTAAAAGCAGCCAGCTGCAGTGCCGTGCGGCTAGACAAGTTCTCGAAGTTCACGTCGGCGCCATACTGTACCAAGCATTGCACAATCTCTTTATATCCGTCCGAAGCAGCAAGATGCAGCGCAGTAAACTGGTCTTCATTGAAATGATTGATATCGGCTCCATTATCTAGTAAGTACTTGACAATCTCAGTGTACCCTCGTCCTGCAGCGCTCATGAGTGCGGTGTACCCCATCTCATTTACATGATTCACGTCACCGCCATGCTTCACCAAGTATTGAACAATCTCGTGATGTCCTCCCATCGCAGCAAGTTTGAGTGGGGAATTACCGAGTCGATCGAATAAATCTACATCGGCACCGTGCTGTACCAGCACTTGAACAGCATGGAAATGGCCATTACATGCCGCATACCACAGTGGAGTGTGCCCATTATTATCAATCAGATCCACCGAGATACCGTTCGCTAATTCTCGCTGGACTTTTACCGCGTTCCCTTCTTCCGCCGCTTCGTGTAGCAGTGTCTTGACGCCACGCCTCCAATACCCAGCAAACCGGTGTACCGAACTCACGTCCCTATCCGATACAACAACCGGATTCATTGCGCTACTACTCGACGGGTTCTGGAGTATACAAGAGAATAAATCTTCAACTGTTTGTAGCTCAATGGCTTCATTGGCTCTATCTTCTCGGCGTGCTGCAGAGAGAAATAATCGCCTGTTAGTGCCATGTGTACTGTCACTGGACATGAACTCAGTCGAAAGACAAATGGAATTGCGAGAGGGGGAGAGATCTTACACTGCGTTGAAGTGTCAGGTCGTTGATGTTTCTCCCTCTTTCTCACTCCCTTCTGTCACTATGAGGGAAATGAATGATTGCGCTGTGTAGATAGAGAAGGAGGGCATGTTTAGACTTCCCAACTGATTTATCATCGGCAATGCTTCTTCTTGTTGTCATAGGGATAGGAAGGGATTTTTTTTATCTGCCTGCATCATGATATGATAGTGTACCACAGTGAGGAAGAAACCTCCTGTCAATCTCAATTGATGACCTCGGAGTGAGATCAAAAATGCAGTCAAAGCAGTCAAATGCATCGAGAAAACACCATGGGATTAAAGTGTCACATCGAACAGAAAAATCTCGGCACACCATCCAATCACTCAACAGATGGGATCGACGATGTTGGGGGTTCGTTTTCTTAAGGCATATGACTTCAACTTCCCAACCAGATAAGAAGGAAAAAAAAACTGACTGATTGGGCAGTATTTTCCGCATCCTAATCATTGGATGCCACAATTAAAGTTTTACTTAATAGCATCCACCTTCATACGCACTCAGGTGCAAGCGGGTGCAAAGTGGGTGGGTTTGACTGTCGTGGACAAAGAGAGTGGCACTCTCCAGGCGTTTGTGACACTGTACCCAATGCGCAGATATACATATACAACAAGCGACATGTTCTCCACTTGTTTTTGTTCCTTTTCTCTGCTCATCCTTCGATATTATTAATTTTTTCCTTCATTGTCCAAGTTTGCCACTTACGCATTTACTTGAGGGGAAATGGCCAAGTACATTATACTGCCAACGGACCAGGACGCTCTCAAGTCTTCTTCCTCCTCTTTCTCCAACTTCGCTACGTTCTTTACCAGCGTTCATAACTATTTGCGCACTTGGACTGCAGTCGTATTCTGCTCCACACTCGTGCTAACAGGTGTGTTGATAATTCTCGAGGTCAATGTGATTGGTTCCAGGAATATCCAGATTCAGGTCCAGGGGACGGATTTTCTTTTAGCGACCAATGCCTCCAACTATTCCACACCGTCCATAGTGGTGAGAGATGGTAGATTTGAAGCGAGAAAAGGCGTGGGAATGCCTGTCAGTCCCGTCGAAGTGCTGAAACCTGACACAATCCTCGATCATCAATTCAAATGCACGCCTGGGGTTCTGGACTTGGCCAATATCCACTACCACTCCGAACATCGATTTTATGATATGCTTAAGCGAATTGGGCCGTTACCCCCGCCAGTGTTTACCGGCGACCACGCAAAACTCTGCGACGAACGAGCGCGTGTCGAGGAACGCTATCGCTATTGCCTGCCAATCTCGGGTCGCAAGGACGAACCGTATTGTAATGGCGCGGATCGGATGGATTTATTGGTCCGCCAGACGCCGGACATGCTCTGCTTTGGCAGCATGCTGCATATGCTGTTCGTGGATGTCTATGAAGAGCTGAAAGCCGCATATGCCGCGCCATTTATTGCGTATGGAACGTTATTGGGTGCGATTCGCAATGGCTCGACAATTCCGTTCACTGAAGACGCTGATATTGGCTTTATGAAGTTACCAAACGACAAATTAGCCCAATTACAACAACGATTATGGACTTTAGGATATCACATGTTTTTCCATGATATCTGGCGTGTTTGTATCGCTCCTACACATCCTCTGGCGTCGAATCTCTACGATCCGAAGCAAAAAATAACGAGGAGATACTGGGGGCCGTATGTGGATTTGTATGAAATGTATCAAGACCAAGAAGACAAGCAATGGGTGTTGCAGTCGGCGAAAAATAAGCGCAAGATTCCAGACAACAAAGTGAGACCGTTTCAACACGTGAGACTCAATGGTTTGCCGTTTGATACTGTTGCAGACCCGATTGATTTTCTTGTTCAGGAGTATGGAGAGGACTACATGGTACCACAAGCTCGTGAAGAAGGTTGGTCGTGGTCGTGGCTGTGGTCTTGGTGGTAACAAGCAACTAAACTATCCAGATACATCAGCTTTCGACAAAATAGAGGTTCGAAAGTGGTAGTATTTATTCAAGTAGAGACAAGTATTTCAACATTGACCCTCATCCACGTTAAAGCAACTACTATAGATGGGTGTCAGGATCGAGGAGTTGCTCCATAATGAAGCGCATGATTCAGCTCAAGACGTAGTCATGCAATACTATGGCAAGGCGCTAATGTAATTCATCGTGGACGTCATTGTCAACACCTCTATCCAGCAATGATCGAGTTGCTACGATTAACTACTTTGAAAGAGACGTTCCGCCTTCACATTGCTCTTGATCGCGTCTCAAAATGAACAGAGCAAAGGACACACATTTCAGTACACAACTGGCAGTAAAAATGGGCTCAGCGTCGTCAACAACAACACACTGATTCAGCTTCTTACTGCCACTATCCCATTGTCGGTCAAGGTCGATCCGGGAAGCGGAAGACGAACACTCTGCATTTAGTAAACCTGGTAAGTCTGATGATGTTGGTGGTCATGTCAGTTCACCTGTAAAATGGCAGCGAAACAGCAGTGAGTTGAATTATCACGTCAGCAAACCACTGTTACTATTCCGACGACCTCCACCTCTAGCTGGATTCTCTAGTCATAATCTGAAAAGTAAAGACCTGTCTGTGTAAAGTCCATCCATCCAAAGAACCACAACAACCAGACAACCGCATGTCACAATCATCAGCTATTATATAATAAAAGACTAGCCTCAGAGAAATCCCACCTGTAGACGAAGTCACTAGCAACATTGCCGTTACAAAGGTGTATGAATATGTAGTGTCTTTGAGCCCTGCATTCGCCGCAGTAGTATAGTATGGAAGATTGTGACAAGTGGGTCCTCTTTGTCGAGCCCACAATAGAGTCAGCATACGATATCGAAGTGAGCAAATGAGGATGAAAACGCATTCTAAAGGTATTGTTTACGTCTCTATCACTCAGCCCGCTCATCAACCATGATGATGCTCTGAGTGAAGTACGCGTGAAAAAGAACACCCATGTCTACGTGGTTGAACTTCCGTATTCGTCAGTACGCAACTGGCAGAAGCCTCATATTACTAACTTTCTCTATACAACGTGAATTGGGTGGATGATAGGGATGACCGACAAGTGGACCCAGAAAAGATGATTGGTACAGTGTGCGGTTTACAGGGTTCCATTTCAAAGAATGACGGTAGAAAATCAATCGTTTAGTACTGAGCAATCCATCTTCTCTTTTGTGGGCTGTAGGCTGTCTGAAACAGGGCTCTAAAGATAGGGATGGGGTGGCTTTCAGGATACTTATGGCTCCTATATAACCATGTGTGTTGGACAGTTTTGTGCTTTTGATTGGCCCAGATCTGCTGAATTCCAGATGGTCATCATCAACACGTTGTCACAGATATACCTCTATAAAATAATGCGAATACACAGTAGGATATCCTGATAAGATTAGCAATACAAATAACCTTTAATATTTTATATTATGCTAGATTTAATGAATGATAAATAAGGTGGATGAGCAGAGGGTCATTAAATCCTGGCTCTGCTCGTGGGTGCGTGCGCGTCTGACGATAATGTAAGTTGGTTCCGCACACAAATATGCATCTACAATAGTGACATGTGTGATTCTCTGCACTCTCGCACCTCCCCTTCTCACTGTTAGGTTAGCTTCTTATTGCTCAAGTCATGGAATCAACGCAAACACAAAAGATGTCCACAAGCGCCAACTCGTATGTGCTACCAAAACATCGCGTACATGCCCCCACGGGAGCCAAGGCTTTTGTCCAATCCATCACCAACAAAATTTCTCCTCTCGCTCGAAGTTTCCGTACTTGGCAAACGACGTTACTTGTCTCCATATTTGTCCTCGGTTGTGTGCTTGTATTATTGGATATCATGATTGGCACAAGCATCGTCATGACACAGAAGCAGGTCAGCTTCTTCAGCCCTTCTATTGTGGTAAGAGACATTCGTTTTGAAACCAGAGAACCGACCAGTCCCGTGGAAGTATTATCGCCTGATACAGTGCTAAACAGTCAAAGTAAGTGCATACCGGGGGTCTTGGATGTGGCCAAGATCCAATACCCGTCAGATCATCGCTTCTATACGCTAATGAAGAGCATCGGCCCATTGCCTCCACCAGTATTTACGGAAAAACACATGAAACTCTGCGAAGAAGCCGTACGCTTTGATGATCACTATGGCTTCTGCCTGCCGATCTCTGGTCGAAAAGATGAACCATATTGCAGTGCACCAGATCGAATGGACCTACTCACTCGTCAGACACCAGACACACTTTGTTATGGCAGTGCATTGCACATGTTGCTCATTGATGTCTATGAAGAATTCAAGGCTGCACAAGCATCACCATTTATCACATATGGAACTTTACTTGGGGCGATCCGCAATGGTTCGACGATTCCATTCACAGAAGACGCTGATATCGGGTTCATGAAGCTCCAGAAATACCAACTTACACAACTGCAACGTCGATTATGGTCCATGGGGTATCATATGTTCTTCCATAATATCTGGCGTGTTTGTATAGCACCTACACATCCTTTGGCGTCAAATCTGTACGATCCGAAGCGTGATTTATCGAAGGCGTTCTCGGTGCCCTATGTGGATTTGTATGAAATGTACCAAGACGAAAATAACAAACAATGGGTCCTACAAGAAACGAAAGGTGGAAGAAAACTTCCACATAAAAAGGTAAAACCATTTACGCAAGTGATATTAAACGGGCTGTCGTTTGATACCGTGGCAGATCCAGTTGATTTTCTTGTGCAGGAGTATGGAGAGGATTATATGGTGCCAAAAGAACGACAGAAGTAGAATGGGGAGAAGTGATAAGTGAGGATGGATAAATTACTAGCAAAACCAACGAATAGTCAATAGGTAAAGTAATATATACGAAGATTAAATCAGCAATGAAAAGACGATGCAAGCCAGTTGTTGGTGAAATTCCATTTCGTTAGTCATGGAAGTGCGTGCGCAGGATTGGTTTGATGAAACGTGCTAGTCATAATGCCACTCGCTTCGGTGTTTCTGATACTAGCAACGTTAGGTACATTAATCCTAAAAACAGTGCTTATTAAATTAGGAGTTTGGTTTATATTAGTACCTATTTTAAAAGAGTAATGATATTTCTACCCCCATTTTTTTATATATCTACCTCTCGAAGTACAAAAGATGGTAGGAAGGATGCAAAAATGTGCTAGTCCACAAATAACGAGACTTGTTTATCATTGGTGATTGGGTGGGACAACAAAGCAATAAAAATGGAGAAGACGAGTGAGTTCTTCATGGGCTACGGATCAACCAAGGAATTTTTCGATTTTCTATTTGGGTTAGCGCAGCAAAAGGGATTCTCTTTGCGTGTAGTGCGTTCAGACTACGGGAAGAACAATATGGTCGGCCGATCATCGATTTGTGGTAATACTAAACAGGCGAAAGACACATGATACCGTGTTTTGAAGTAAACTCTACCGTATTTTGCACTTTGAGGAGTAGATATATCAAAAAAAGGGGGTAGAAATATCACAGCCCTTTAAAAATACTCATAAACCAAGCTAATTTTGAAAAAACAGCTTAAAAAATAGCTCATAAACTATGCTCCTAATTTGTTAAGTGCTGCCATTTGATGAGCATTATCAGGGACCTTAATCGATCTTAGCAACGCAATTGACTCTACGCTAGTGTATGCAGCAGAATCGTACTCTAATCAACGTGTTGCGCTCTATATAGACACCATGTAACGCAACTTTATGCTATCTTCGATCGTGAAGCAGTATTTCACGGTTAAAGATGCATAGTCTTAGGTTTCAGCTTTAGTGACACATTGCATTTTCATCTTTTTCTACTTTAAGCTATTTTACACTACCTTTCACATGTCCACTACACCATCAGCGACTTTTCAGACCTCACTGGCATGCTACATGAGCGCGAGACTTGACTACTATTTATTGCCTTCAGCTTTCAGATGCGGCTTTGCTTGCTGGCGGTCTTTTGGCACCATATAATCCTTTCCATACTCGTGAATGAGGAAGTCAATCGGATCAGCGACCGAGTCAAATTGCATTCCATTGAGTATCACTTGTTTGAATGGCATCACCTTATTTTGCGGGAGTTTACGTTTGTTTCTCGTTTCTTGTAGGATCCATTGTTTGTTATTTTCGTCTTGGTACATTTCATACAAATCCACATAGGGCACCGAGAACGCCTTCGATAAATCACGCTTCGGATCGTACAGATTTGACGCCAAAGGATGTGTAGGTGCTATACAAACACGCCAGATATTATGGAAGAACATATGATACCCCATGGACCATAATCGACGCTGCAGTTGTGTAAGTTGGTATTTCTGGAGCTTCATGAACCCGATATCAGCGTCTTCTGTGAATGGAATCGTCGAACCATTGCGGATCGCCCCAAGTAAAGTTCCATATGTGATAAATGGTGATGCTTGTGCAGCCTTGAATTCTTCATAGACATCAATGAGCAACATGTGCAATGCACTGCCATAACAAAGTGTGTCTGGTGTCTGACGAGTGAGTAGGTCCATTCGATCTGGTGCACTGCAATATGGTTCATCTTTTCGACCAGAGATCGGTAGACAATATCGATAACCGTGCATGAATCGCATGTTTTCATCGCAGAGCTTCATGTGTTTTTCCGTAAATACTGGTGGTGGCAATGGGCTGATACTTTTCATCATGGCATAAAAGCGATGGTCAGACTGGTGCTTGATCTTACTCACGTTTACAATGTCAGAGGTGCATGTTTTGGTTGCATTTTTAATCAGTTCGGCCGAGCGGACAGACCCATCGACATTTTCGCTGGTGTTGAAGTGGATATCCTTAGTCACAGCAGATGGTAAGAAGAAGCTTGCTTGTTTTTGCGTCAGAATGATACTGCTGCCGATCACAACGTCCAATGCCACCATAACACCCAGGATAAAGATAATGGAAAAGAGCCCAGTCGTACGCCATACGCAGAGCGTTCTGCGGTTAGTGGACTGACCATCGGAAGATTTCACTGAAACGATATCATATTGATGACGTTTCGGTAGTATACACTTGCAATTACAGATCATGGATTCCGTTGTAGTGCTTGTTTGAGTCGCGAGTATGACAACTTGGATAGTGAACTGACGCCAAAGCGTGAAGAAAGAACAAAAGAAGAATGAAGAATGACAGTGTTGTTGTCGCTATCGCATGCTCGTGTGCATAAGAGACGAGAAAAAAAGGTGATAGTGTAATGTGAAACAAAATGGTCTGACACGCACGCAACAGAGTTAACCCACGCGGATGCTTTTGCGATTCCTATGCACACCCTGTCTCATCTTTTGTTGCCATCAGGTTTGCTCCTTGTATTCAGAATTGAAATCCATAGAGTTTTTGTAGAGTATTGCAGTAGTATTCTGAGCAAATTGAAAAGTGTAAAATCTATATCTGTGACATCAACATGCTGATTGCCATCTGGACATTAGAGCAACGCTATATCCATTTTGTTTTGTGGGTTTGATTAGTCTCAGAACAAAATGATTTACTCCACAGTCTGAACCAGAGAGACTATTACTGGTTGCCAAGACTTGAATTGATAGAAATGAGCTGGATGTCTGAGAAAATACAGTGCCAAGGATGTGATTTTTGACAATTCATCTCTGATTCGTTTTGTGTCGCTATTGTGCGATGAAGATTGCACATATTTTGCACTGAAGCAGGAATAAACGAAAGAGAGAGAAGAAAGGCACTGTTTGCGCATATATTGTGATCAGTGCCTGCAGGTTCTTTTGACAGTTAAATAAGTTTGAGAGGTCATAGAACTTGCTTTTACAGGAATAAGTTTGCAAAACTTTGAGTCCTAAATGTTCAACCAATTTTTTAAAGCGCTCCAAGCAGGGAAACATCATAGAGGCGTTTGCAAACTTTACGAGCTTGAGTGATTTCTATTGGTTGCTTGTTGCAGTTCTTAGTAAGTAGTATCAGCTTGGGTGTCTTCAACCTGCAGTGCTCTCCTCAATCCTCAGCACGATTTGTGAAAGCCAATACCGCTCGAATCACCTTAGACAACCAGCAACAAACAATCGAAACCACCATCCGAATAGTTGCTGTTAAAATCCCGGAGCGTACCGAGCACGGAAAAAGTTTTTTGTGCAGCTTTGGGGTGAATTTCTGACTCATTCATTACTAATGTGAGCGTGAAAACAGCCCCGACATGCTACATTTTCTTTCTGCGCGTATTGCTCACACCCTCTTGTTTTATTTATTTCCAATGCTATCGCTCTAGCAAAAAGTGATCAGGAACCCATCATACGCAGAGAATGCGATTTATTCAGCTGAATTTCCACTGAACAGCTTTTGTCGGCAGGTGCTGCTACTCTGATTGAAACAACGCATCAGATCCGTGGAGGCATCAACACTAGGATACAATGGTTTGGTAATACCAAGACGTATTCCTGTTACTATATTCTCCTGGTGGTACTTCACAGTTTATTAACCTGAAACTGGTCTCTCTGCTTATTCTTATCCTTCTCGTCTGCTTTTCTTGCCGATTTTGATTTGCTAACCGCTACAACTAGCTTATTTGGTGTTTATGATGGCTAGCTCCTGTCAACTGCATTCCGATCTTTCGGCACCATATAATTCTCTCCATACTCGTGAATAAGAAAGTCAATTGGATCG
The DNA here is from genome assembly GCA_001600495.1 of Pilasporangium apinafurcum. Lineage (NCBI taxonomy): Eukaryota > Oomycota > Peronosporomycetes > Pythiales > Pythiaceae > Pilasporangium > Pilasporangium apinafurcum. The sequence continues at coordinate 184,356 of BCKE01000068.1, forward strand.
GCGACCGAGTCAAATTGCATCCCATTGAGTACTACTTGTTTGTATGGCATTACCTTGTCTTGTGGGAGTTTACGTCCCCCTCTCATCTGCTCCAATATCCATTCCGTACCATTTTCGTCCTGATGCATTTCGTATAAATCCACATAAGGTATTGAATACGGCTCGACTAACCCAAAATCTGGATCGTACAGATTCGACGCCAAAGGATGTGTAGGTGCTATACAAACACGCCAGATACCATGCATGAACATGTGATACCCCAATGCCCATAATCTATCCTTCAGCTCTTTGAGTTGGTTCTCTTGCATCCTTATGTAGCCAATGTCGGTGTCTTCTGTGAATGGAATCGTCGAACCATTGCGGATCGCCCCAAGTAAAGTTCCATATGTGATAAACGGCGATGCCTGTCCAGCCTTGAATTCTTCATAGACATCGACGAGTAGCATGTGCAATGCACTACCATAGCAGAGGGTATCAGGTGTCAAAGGAACCAACAGATCCATTCGATCTGGTGCATTGCAATATGGTTCATCTTTTCGACCAGAGATCGGCAGGCAATATTGATAACCGTGTATTAATCGCATGTTTTCGTCGCAGAGTTTCGTGAGGTTGCCTTTAAACACTGGTGGTGGTAATGGAGCGATACTCTTCATTAACGTATAAAAGCGATGGTCGGACTGGTACTTGATCTGGTTTAGATCCAATACTCCAGGGGAACATCCGGGTTCATCATCGATCACGGTGCTGGGTGTTGGCACTTCGACGGGACTGATGGTCGAATCTATGCTTTGATTGGCGTCGAAGTGAGCATCCTCCACCATAGTCGATGACGGCGTGAAGAAACTGGTCGGATTCTGCTTTACTACGATGCTGGAGCCAATTGCAATGTCTACAGCCACCAAAACTCCCAAGGCCAGGACTATCGTGAACATGACAATCGTTTGCCAAGTGCGAAGCGTCCCAACGACTAAATTTGACGTGGATTGGATGACATGAGAAGAACTGAGTGAAACAGACTCATACTGATGGTGTTTCGATAGTGCATCCGCGCATTTGCATGTCATGTTGATAGTGTTTGTTGCTGTTGTGTTCCCTGTGCGTAGTAACTTGGGCAATGAAACGATAGCAAAGAGAAAGAGAAAGAGGGAAAGAGAAAAAGAGAAAAAGAAAAGAGTGCAAGTGCAAGATTGTATGCATGTATAGAAATTGTCTGCCCTGAGTTTCCAGGCTCTCTCTTCTACTAGCCTCCTATAAAGATTTTTTCAGAACACCAATCCCAGTACAAAAGAAAAAGAGAAAGAAAAGAATATAAGCGCAAGATTGTATGCATGTATAGAAATCGTTTACCTCGAGTTTGTAGGCTCTCTTGTCTGTTAGTTTCTTGTAAGGGATTATAAAAAAATAGGACATTATAATTGAAAAATAAAAAAACTAGGACATTCCAACAATAAATAAAAATAATAGGACATTTCAACAATAAATAAAAGAAATAGGACATATGTATACCAATTATCTGGATTCCGTATAAATATACATAATTGTATATTTCAGTATACAGTTATGGTTTGCCTATGCAAAAGCGCCTACTATCTAATGTAATGGCAATATAAAAATCAAGTATACAAATATCAAGATGCRATCCCAAAAGGGACTGCATCGTGCCAGTCCGACACTAGGAAAATTCTCTTCCATATGAAAAGTTGCAATTGGAGTCCCCATTGCGCGACCATGTTGACCAAAAGCCTAATCAAAGCTTGACGGTAGGATGCGAATGCACATAGCTCATGCGCTTGTAGAAATCGCTGAGGGTAGTGACGTGGAAAGTTGGAAGCTGCTCCAACACTTGGTTTCGACTGTAGTAAGGTACTTCTATGTATAYTTATACGTATATCAGGATACTTCTATGTATATTTATACGTGTAGCAAAGTACTGCTATATATATTTATACAGAATCCAGATAATTGGTATACATATGTCCTATTTCTTTTATTTATTGTTGAAATGTCCTATTATTTTTATTTATTGTTGGAATGTCCTAGTTTTTTTATTTTTCAATTATAATGTCCTATTTTTTTTATAATCCCTTCTTGTAATGATTTTTCGGAACACCAATCTTAGTGCAAGAACTTTGGAATCGGACTTTCGAGATATTGTCTCTGCGCTAGAGTATAATACATAGATGAGTATGCATTGCAGCTTCATAGATATCAGATAACTGCGCGGCAACTGTTAGAACGCAGACGACACTACAACTTCATAGGTCTCATTCTGTTTTTATTATTATTATGGAATTATAAAAAAGTAGTGTATTCCAATAATAAATAAAAGATATAGGACACACGTATATCGATTATCTGGATTCCGTATAAATATACAGTGTATTCCAGCATACAGTTATGGTCTGGTTATGCAAAATTGCCTGCAGCCTAATGTAATGGCAACACAAAAATCAAGATGCAACCGCAAAAGGGACTGTATCATGGCAGTTTTCGCAGTTCGACACTAGGAAAATTCTCCTCCATGTGAAAAGGCGCAATTGGAGTCCTCATTGCGCGCGGCCATGTTGACCAAAGCTTGACAGCAAGGAGCGAATGCACATAGCTCATGTGCTTGTAGAGCTCGTCGAGGACAGTGACGTGGAAAGTTGGAAGCTGCTGCAACACTTGGTTTCCCCATTGGAAGGTACTTCTATGTATATTTATACGGAATCCAGATAATCGGTATACGTGTGCCCTATATCTTTTATTTATTATTGGAACACACTACTTTTTTATAATCTCTATTATTATTCGTTTATCGTCGATCGATCACCCCTGAGCACTTAACCCTGTATCTGTTCTTGGTAGAGTGATCTACTTCAATCGCATGTCAAACGATGAAATTTTCTTTTTTCGCACATTGCCCGGCAATTCCAACCATCGCAGCTCATTGTCGACGTCGATTGTTGTGTTTTTTTCCTTTATCACTACAGCCAGTGCACGTAGAAAAAAAAAGAAGAACGCATAAAATTTGAATGCGGCCAACTGGACTGAAAAAACACTTGAAATGCTGTAGACTCAAGAAAACTGTTGGTGGTGGCTCAATGACGAATTTCAAGTGTTTCCATAAGATTGCTGCTGAAAAGATGGCAATGTCAGCCAAAAGATGTGACATCCATGGAAAAAAAGATGTATCACCACATAGACACGACAGTAAAGATCCAAGAAACATCTCTACCATTCTCGGCTGATCTAACAATCGCTGGTGTTGATCGGATTGGAAGATGACTACATAGTGAGCTCTATCAATGTGTGTGTTTTCCATGCCTTAGAGCTTCATCAGATTAAATGGATAAAGTAGTCGACGCAGTCATCTCAATGGAAGTGGTTGAAACGGCCACGCGAAATACACGACGTATCGTCTTACTTCCTATAGGTAGCTGCACCAAAGAAAAAGAGATTAATAGTATCTTTAAATGGACGAGACAAAAGTATGATGCTAGCTTGCGCATCCTGACTTTGGCTACCAAGCGGGGTATCAGCAAAAGTCTGCATCCGCGTACTTGAAGGATGTTTTTGCTACTTGTGGTTATGAAAACATGTACAGCACACATGTGAATCCATGGAGCGATGCCATGATACGTTCATGCAGCCGCCCACTAGTTGTGAGTTTCATATTCGCAATCATTGGACACGTCGTATCTGATTCGATCTTTTCCAGACTTAATCTACTAAGATTTTAACATTTAACTGTCAGTTAAGTTTTTGGGGTCTTCTTTTTTCTTCTCGTGTTACGAGTCACATGATATGGGTCCATTCATTGGGCCATTTCAATGGATCCATTGGCTTTCTATTGGTAGATATGTCCAAATTCATAACCCTTTTGATTACTATTCATGAAGCCGTGTTGCTGGAAACCATCACGAGCAGAAGCGAAGACTTGAGTGGAGTTGAGTGTAGTGGATGAGTGTGGACTGTGGTGGAACACACAGAGAGGAAACGCATTCTTCCATTTTCACCATCCACTGAACAGTCTAAAGCTCCACATACACTCCGCCTCTACGAATCCATACTCGAATACAGCCAGACAAACAAAAAATTCTGTGGATCCACATATTGTATCGACAATTGCAACCACAATGATCCGCACGGCGTCGCAAGAAATAATCGAGACCATTCGCCATCAGATCGACCATGAACCGATTTCGATGGGAGAATACCTCCCAAGTCCACGTACACAGGCGCAAGCAGTAGGTGTGCACCATAATCATGTCGATCCATGGACCAACACGACTACCAAGCTCCCGACAGAGACGCAGCAACTGTTGACACAGACAGAGAAAATCTATTTTGACATTGAAGCGCCCACGAAGCATGAGCAGACCCATGCCATCAGTACAGTCTGGGGATCCACGTTCACACTCACCAACACGATCTTGGGGTCTGGTACTCTGGCAGTCGCGTTTGCGATCTCCTCGAGTGGGTGGCTTTTAGGGAATATGATCATGCTGCTCATCGCGGTTATCACGCGGTATTCTGTGTATCTTTTGCTTTCCGCAAGCGATCGCGCGGGCGATAATTGCGCCAAAACTTACGAATCGCTTGGCCATTACACGATGGGTGCGTTTGGCACGCGGTTGGCTGAGTTTACGTTCATCTTCGGCGGATTTGGGACCCTTGTGAGTTATTTCATCTTTATCACCGACCTCTTTGCAGCTGTATTAGGTGTCCGTACGGCCGATAAATGGATTGTGACGGTGATTTGTGTGGTCGGCATGATTTTGCCGCTCTCGTTGAGCCGCCGGCTGGGCAAATTGCGGTTTGCGTCCGTGCTTGCGATCTTGTCGATTGCATATGTTGTTGCGTTTGTATTGCTAGCGTTCCTGATTGCCGTGAATTCTTCTTCCAGCACGATGGATTTCTCGCATATTCAGGCCGTGCGATTGGAGTCGGGCAGTGTGTACACGGTGACGTTATTGATCGCAGCATTTGCGTGCCATAACACGGCCTTACCTGTCTATGATGAACTGCGAGAACGCACGATTGGCCGGATGGACCGCGCTGTCGTAGGCGCCATTAGTATTGCGTTTGTGCTCTACGAGACTATTGGGCTCTTTGGCTACCTACAATTCGCAGACGACACCAAAGATAACATCCTTCTTAACTTCTCGCAAGAGTATATGGACGCATATCCATTGCTCGAATTTCCATTGCTGGTCGGACGGACGTGCATGGGGCTTGCGTTGCTGCTCACTGCTCCCATTGCGATGTGGCCCTTCCGATCATGCGTCCTTAGCGTCTATTTACGCATCAAGAATAACGGCGTTCAGACCCCAAGTAGTGCCGCTACTTCGAGAGAATATATTGCAGTCACGGTTATTAGTCAGACACTCATCCTGCTCTGCAGTATCTTCGTGCCGTCCGTCAAGATTCCACTCAGTATCGTCGGATCGGTCTCAGGGTCATTGCTGATTTTTATTATGCCCTCGCTCTTCTTCATGCTGCAATCACCCCATCCAATCTTGTCCTGGAAACATGTCGGTCCATTGTTCATGTTTGCCACGGGCATCTGTGTTGGTGTGCTGGGACTCTCACTGACGTTATACAAGATCGCTAAAGAGCATTTCTAATGATTTAATAGATATTCATTCAAAAATGTATGATGAAATGTTTTGAATGTGATTTTTTTTATTGTCCAGAGATGACATACACTGAGAGTTAAGAACATTTACTGATGCTATAGCTTTGCTATGCTTTTGTCTGCGAATAAAGACGACTTTTCGCGCTTCACTGGCGCTGTTTTCCTCTGCTCGATAGAGTACATCCAACAGCACAAAACTTTATGAAAACAAAATTTAGGCTTGCAGCAATTGCTGGTACAGACCACTGTCCAGCGTTTGCTGTGTGAAATCAAAATCATCCGCTTCCACGATCTTGATCAAGCCTTCACCAGAATCATCGATGATCGTAAAGTAGACTGTAGGATTATCTACTGGACGCGGAGCAAAGTTGTCGCCACCAGGGCTCAGCACACTACCATCATAGAAGTAGTAGTGCGTTGTCACCTTATCACGCGCAGCATTCGTTTCAATCACTTCGGCAATATCTAGTTCACCACATCCACCGACGGAGCCCATGCCACGGCAATTGCATCCATATTGGTTTGAGTGCAACACTTGCGCGTTGAGCATCCAGATCGCGGGTTGATTGGGTGCGCTTCCTTGTGGCATTTTGACTTTGGTTACGAAAATTTTCTGACCGCCATCCCAGCCGTGGTAATCGTTGCTTCCATGGTAACCCTTGCATCCGCCATCGCATGGCTGACCAGTCATAATATTGACTTCAGCGCCAGTCTGGATGCCTGGACCTCCGCCAATGACCGAATTGTCCGAAGCTTCCGCCAAGTATCCACTAAATACAGTAGCTGATTCAGATTTTGTGAGGCCATCAGCGGACGCAAGACCCTGCGGACCGTGCGCGTTGCCACCAGAGTAATCGATATTCTTGTTGTTCATGAACACCATGTTTTGAGTCGTCCCGGCATCACGAGAGTAGGAAGATACACGGTTCCAGGTGGAGTTGCCTCCTTCCCGAGTAAAAACGGAAATATCGATAAGATCCATCGGCCCACGGAAAATCATCGAGACTTCTTCGCTCATTGGACCCACAGGGCTGTTGCAGGTGACGGTTTCCTTCACGCAGCCATTCAAGTCCTTCACCATGTCGTAGGAGCCTGGAACATTGCCTGCTTGCTGTCCCGTGTACGCGTACTTGGATTTGACGTTGATTGATGTTTGCGATGCCGTCTGGGATGTGGCTGGTGTGTAATCGGCGTCACCAGCAACTTCGCCACTGGCAGGAGTCTCGCTCTGCGTACCAAAATCATATGGAGCAACTGTCGCTTGGCCGACATCCACTGGTGCTGGAGTAACGACTGGTGAAGTTGTGCCAGCATCACCACCGGCACTGCCGTCGGGGCAAAACACCACATCGAATTCTGTACCTGCTGGGCAATTGTGGGTCTTGGTGTTATCCATGGGGAAGAGATACGCATCCGGGCACCCATCCTGAAGGCACTCAAGCTTGCGACAATGAGCGCCATTATCGTTGGACTTTGGCACCATGCTAACCTTGATATTGAAACCCGTCCGACCAGTAGATGAGCGGCAGTCTTCGTAGCTCGAGCAGTATCCTGGCATCGGAGGGATGATGCTAAGATCGTACCAAATTGCATCGCTAGGGATCGAAAATTCCACCACTATACATCATAAAGCAATAAAATCAAATCAGAACCCATTGTCGTCAACTTAGGTGTACAAAAGTCGCAATGATCGCTTTTTTACTTACATGTTGCCTGAGTATCCGCACCATGACGGAACATATGTGCTGCACCGGATACATCGCGCGTGTGTGTGCTACCGACGGAGATATCGGCGCATTTGGCGACAGCACTACCGGATTCACTGTGGTAAAGTTCAATCGGTTCACTACATTTGTTGATGAAATTGACAGTCGCCGCACTTGCACCAGAGAGGAATGCTGCCCATGAACCGACTACGGCAGTCGCTAAACGCATATTCTTGACCATCTTGTTCCCTTTGTCTTCTTCTCTTCGTTTCTATCTCTTGCTTCGCGTGGTTGCTTTTTTTTTTTCAAACAAAATTGGATGAGATGTGTGCGCGAGATGGGAAATTCGGTAATGAGGCTTTACGAGGTCGGTGGTTTGTTGATGTTTCCCGTGTTTGGGTGCAGGTGTGTGGAATAGAGGGCTGCGGATTGGCTTTATGTTGTGGGGTTTTGTGGTTTTGTGGTTTCGTGATTTTGTGGTTTTTGTGGCTGCTGTGGATTTCCTTTGCGTGTAATCTTTGGACGTTGCCCCTTTTTTCTGTTTTGCCTTATCTTCATCCAACTTTGAAGGCAGTGAACGAACAGAACAACCACGTGAGTGACTATGGAGAACAGAATGAACAGTACACAAAAGAAACGCCGGCAGTGTCGTTACGTTGTAAAGGTGTACAGAAAAGAAGTCAGTCTTGGTAGGTTATCGTATCCTCCGAAATTTAATACTTTTAATCTTTTCCCCTTCAAGAGAAAGATATTTAATATTTACAAAATCTTTAGAATTTGGTAACCTTCTTAATCAGAAAATTATCGAAACCGTGACAGGTGTTTCCGCGTCAGTTCAGGTACGTCATGACAAACTTCCCTTTCGCTTGCTGCGCACACTCTGGGCATGTTCCTTTGAATAACCATCATGAAGTGTCACGAATTGTCCGAGTAACCTCTCCTGCATGAAGAGGCTTCGGTTTTGCATGAACCGATCATATTCTCTCTCTATGCTCGCTACGTTATACTTTACGTTGATCGTAGTCTCGTAATGGGGCTTCAAGAACGGGAAAATACAAAAAAAATCCTATGATGCATACAGTCCACCCTTTATGCTGAACTTTTGCACAGACATCGACGTTATACTCTAGTCACGTTCAAATGGATCTTCGAATCAAGTTTACTCGAGCACTTGAAGCCTCGCGTGCTTGAACCACATCCAATATATCTGGCTAGACTACACTCTGAATCTTATGCTTTTGAAATAGGAGGAAAAAAAAAATCTATCATATCAGCCATCATGAACCACCTGCGTCACTCGCCAGCTGTTTTTTCATACAGCGCTATGCACCTAGTTGCATGAACAACAACGAACCAACACGAACAGAAAGACAAACGAGGACTGCACAAGTTCTTTTGAAGATTGGATTTTGTCGCATGTTTGATAGAGTATCACAAGTACACACACATGGGAAAATTTCAGCATTCTTCCACGTCACTCATGCGTTAGTACGATGGCGACAGCGGCTGCTTCTGTGTGCAACGGGTTCGTTCCGCCGTCCAAAGTTGGAGTAACCTAGTTGCTTCACGAACAGCTCAATTTCAACGTATGATACTCAATGTGATGCCCACATAAGACACGTTAGACTGCCTACATTTTGTCGGTATGCTAAATAAAGTCATTCGTGCTATAATAAGACCCCTATGTCAAATGCATCTGGTAATGCACGACTTTTGTTGTGGTACCCTGAATATGGGCTTTCTAAGAAGCAATGCACGCTGGACAACAACAACTCCTTAGGTGTCGGTCGTCGCTGGTGGTCAACTCGCGTGATATCCATCAGCTGATTGCCGAATGCAATTTCACACTCGCTACAGATCCTTACTGCCTTCATACGCGCGCGGTTCGTGGCCACGCCTGCATGAAAGCCAAGGTGAGTTGATATAACTCACCATAATGCCGAACATACCATTATGTCTTTACCGACCTTGACCATGTTTCTTCTATTGAGCAAGCTATGGGATGTAGCTGCTCGAGACTTTACTGAGATCCTCCGATGTCGACCTGAGGACCTTCATGCGCGGTTTAACCGTGGTATGGCATTGTTTAAAAGTGGTCACATCGACGCAGCACAACAAGATTTCACGCAAGTGTTGAAACTTCAGCCGAGCCATGTCATGGCTCGCTACGCACGGTGAGAAACTCCAAGAATACAGGCTGACTGATATTATTGTAAGACTTAACAATACTACTTCTGTCTGTGTATCACATAGCGCTGGATGCTATAATTTTGAGGGTGAATACCATCAAGCTATTGAGGAATACACCATTGCATTGCAGCATGATGAACAGGGTCATCACGAGACAGCCTTACGGTTGGACAAATACCGAGCTGAGAAGCTAATGAAGTGTTATCAACATCAGGATCCTCATAATAACTCGTCTACCGAGCTAGTTAAGTCCGCCCACCCTATGACTCAGTCGAAACAGCTACACAGTTACGATGATTCAAAACACACAACCATCGTTGAACCAATGGTGAGTAGTTCTGAGGCAGCACCAGTATCCACAAAGAAGCCCCACAAAGGTGTGCAAGTAGTTCGCGTGAATCTGAGCGACTTTTGCACTAGTACACCTTGTGCAGCAACAACTCCATCCTGCTCTCAGCATCTGGCCGCGCCAGTACTTGATAAGCAGCCTCCTCCTGCTCCTCTTGTTGCGTGTACAGAACAAGGTAAAGATAATGAGACAGCACGGCTTCAGAATTGCAATGTACCAATTCCACCACGGCGACCTCCAAGAAACGTCCGGAAGGTCACCGTCGCCTTGTAAAAGCCTACATTTACTTAGCATTTCCCAAGGAGCGAATATGGATGCTTCCCATGTCGCCAAATAGGGGAGCACTGGTCCCGAGTGTAATATAAAGAGATTTGCCTTGTACAAAACGGATCATGGTATTCTTTTGGGTGCATTTGAATAATTTAAGTCTCAATGGCGATGACTGTTTCCCCATAACCAATTATCAATCTTAAGTGAATCTCTTCTAACAGAGTGCCCATATTCTGTAGGCATTTTTCGACCACTCCGCCATTGTCAAGGGCGTTTAGACGCGTTTGTATGTTATTGAATGCCATGGGGCGGAGTGCTTATGCCGCATCAACGTCAACAATGGCAGAACGATTCTTTGCAACTAGTATGACACCCAGCATCAATATTTGGTCCCAATCTTGTGATACTGCGCTTATTCTCACTCTAAACAGCTTCGTCATCTACAAAGATTTATGGTCAATATACCACAAATGGCAAGCCATTCGTACAGTGAAGATATGCATTCCATGGTGAGCGGACTGTAACTTCAACAATTGTACTGGCAACTATACGCCTCAAAACATCATCATCCATCTAAGCCCCAACAGTAGCGAATGCACTACTTTTCCAGCATCCAAGACCCACGGTCACCGAAAAGAAGTATGTGTTGCAGCAAGTGGAAGATCATCACAGCAAATTTATCTAGCATGGACGACATTTTGACACCCATTTTCTTGCTGCTGATGCAAATGATTGAGGCAAAAATAGCTGTGAAGTGGCGCTGTTTTACTAATTTTATGCGTCTGTAGGGTTATTTCGTAGTTACTTGTCACTGTGCTGTTTGCGCTATCGTTTGGATCCTTTTGCTGTGCTGATGATATCCATGCTGCGATCAGTGATCGATTTACTTTTTGGAGAACAAGCAAATGGCGAGAACAACGCAACCTGAGCGAGTGAAAAAACTGCGAGAGCTGCTAGGTGAGCATTACTACCCCAAGTATAAAGTGTAGATCGTTCTTATTGCTAGTTGTTGATATTACAAAATAGTCTTTCCGAATGCTGGATTTTATGGAATGATCTGAAAAAATATTGGCGACTGTGATCTGTAGCTGCTGATGGGCTAGTGCTAATGCCGGGTTGCTACGATGGACTGAGCGCGAAGCTAGTCGAACGCGCTGGTATGTATCCAGTGAATTTATTGTTGGGACAGTTTGCTATGTGTGAAAGCAGTGACTTACAACTGTGAGTTCTGAAAAAACAAAAAAATAGGCTTTGACTTGGCATTCATGACTGGCTTTGGTGTATCGGCCGTGCATGGGTTCCCAGATACCCAGGTACAGTCTATATATTCATTTTTATAGTGTCTGTAATAAGAGATGGAGCTAACGAGACTTTGGATGCTTAGTTGCTGTCGTTCGCTGAGATGGAAAACAGCGCCAGAACCATTTGCTCGTCTCTCAAGACGATCCCCTGCATTGGTGATGGTGATACTGGCTACGGTAGTGCATTGAATGTCAAGCGCACAGTGACTGCATACGCGCAAGCTGGGATGGCGGGGATTATGYTGGAAGACCAAGTTGCACCGAAGCGCTGTGGTCACACAAAGGGAAAGGAAGTTGTCTCCCGTGAAGAAGCGTTTACACGTATCAAGGCTGCAGTTGACGCGCGTCGTGAGGGAAATTTCGACATCGTCATCATGGCGCGCACAGACGCACGCGGAACAGATTCACTGGAAGAAGCCATCTTCCGCTGCCAAGAATTTGTGCGGCTTGGAGCTGATATTACGTTCTTAGAAGCACCGCGATCGGTGGAAGAGATGAAAATGTATTGCGATCAAGTGCCTGGTCCGAAAATGGCCAACATGGTTGAGATGGGTCTAACCCCCGTACTCCCTGCGGAAGATCTCACCGCCATTGGCTACAAGATTGTTGTGTACCCGTTGACTTTGCTGAGTACGAGCATTAAAGTCATGGAAGAGGCACTACGACAGTTGCGTCATCCAACGGCTGGATCCTCTGCCACTGCTTCGTCTGAAAACGTCGTCAATGTCGCTCCAAACGATGCACTAAACGAATTGCTTTGCGATTTTGCCCACGTGAAAGATGTTGTGGGCTTCACAGACTATTATGCCGAAGAAGAACGCTATCAAATCGCCAAGCACTGATAACGCTCAGCCGTGAGTCGCAAGGCAAAAGCAAGGATCATTTCTTTTAGTAAGCATTGTGTAACCAGGAATGTCTAGAGTGTGTAAGCTTTGGCCAACGGTAAGCGAATGAAAGGACATAGTTATCAACTTGCTCTCTTGCCTAGTTGTTAAACATGAGCATACAAAACATCAACTTGTCGACCATCACTCTTCCTTGTTTTTATCAACATTCCTTTTTGCTGGTATACCGGTACATGTTCGGTAGATTTTGTGTATTTACGCGTACCATTTGTAAAAAGTGTTTTTTTACGGCTCTCTGTGGAAACCACTGGTTCTTGGCGCGTTTTGGTTGGAGCTTTTCGCTTGTGTGTCTGTGTGAGGAAATTGGGTGATAATTCTTGAAATCGGACTAGAAGAGAGGTGAGTGAGGAAGGGCAGGAAAGGAAGACTGTGATGAGATTGTACCTGTGGACGAGAAATCACAGGAACCAAACCACCTATATGATGGAGAGGATAAAGCAGAGCAGCTGTGTCTGATGAAAATGTACGTATATGTGTATGTGCTGTGTGTTGTAGAACTTAGCAACCATGGTGAACATGCCGAAGGAACGTCGCACTTTTTGCAAGGGCAAGAAGTGCCAAAAGCACACCGTGCACAAGATCACGCAGTACAAGGCCGGTAAGGCGTCCAAGTTCGCCCAGGGTACGCGTCGTTATAACGACAAGCAGAAGGGTTTTGGTGGTCAAACCAAGCCTATCTTCCACAAGAAGGCCAAGACCACCAAGAAGATCACGCTGCGTATGGAATGCAAGGAATGCAAGACCAAGAAGCAGCTCCCGATCAAGCGTACCAAGCACTTTGAATTGGGTGAAAAGAAGAAGTCGGGTGCTGGCCACGTGTACTAAGTTGCGTACCGTTGTTGCTAAGCTCCTGCTGTCAACATGGTCGAACGCGGTGCTTGGTCTCTGCTATTCAGTCCATTGTCATTAAGAACGGCTTGGTGCGGTCAGGAGTGCTCATCGGCGTTGGGGTTGATTTCTGTTGACAACAGCAAGGTTGGGGTTGCTTCTCTCGTCGTTAGTGCCGCCGACAATCAATGCTATGGCCTTATTTTAGTCCACGCTTTTGTGCCTCGAACTCTTGTCGATCTCTCTCTCGTGTATATGTATGTATTTGTTCGCGTTCTTTTCCAGGCAGAACGCGATTTTTTTATCAATAAGTGATTGGAGCAGAGAAACAGCAGTAGGAAACGAAGAAGTTGTGGGAACAGTCGAACTTTATATGGACCACATTATCACGACAGCAAGAAGGGGTGCGAATATCTGGAGGCCAGATATTGCGCTCAGGAGCAGTGTTCACTTCTCGGAATGGACTTTTTCAGTGTGTTGATCATGACTGAGCGGCTTCGTGTGAACTAAATAGCAGGGGAAGCATGTTTCATATGTCGTAACTCCATCCGGCGTTGATCTTAGAAGAATACAAGTCACTCCCATCATGAAGGGACCCAATGATGGGGTCAGTTGACTGTTCCTTTTTCACAATGGCCCCACTCAATTAAGTACGAAACTGGCAGTACTTCATCCCTTCTCTCCTCTCACCTATTTATACAACGTTTCCCTTCGACAACAGCAGAAGAATTCGACAAAGAAGAGGAAGGAGAAACGTCTCTTGCTGTCTCTCCCGCTATCAGCGCCCTCGCTTCCTCGTCGCGTTCTGTAATCAAACCCGCCAAATATCTGTCTATAAAAGGAGAGCGGTCTCCTTTTGCTTGTTTGTGTTCATCATGGGGAACAGCGAGTCAAAGCCAACAACTACATCCACTTCCACTACTGCTGGTCGTCATTCGATGCCAGCACGCTCTGCAACTGCAAACTCCAGACGCGCGTCCTCAGCTCCCGCATTACGTGATGATCCTAACGCAGCAGCCGCTACTACCCGCGCGAGCGTCGGTATCACGCCTATCGAACGCGGTGGCATCGAACGTGGACAGCAAGCGACAGAGGAAGCAACGACACAACTGGGCTATTGGTATTTAATAAAAAATGGCTACACAGAGTTGGTTCATCTCATCATTCGCCCACCGCGTGCAGAATACGACCAGGAAGACTTGGGTCCGGAATTGTTTACGTTCTGTGATCGTGCCTACCAGCGGAAAGACTTTGTCGTGGTGAATGATCGCAACCAGAACCTGCAGTGCTCGCATTGGTTGCCGGTCGAAGATAATATCAACGGACTCATGGAACTACCGTGTGTGATTTATTTGCACGGTAACTCATCCTGTCGATTGGAGGCGTTGGGCGTCATTCGCACATGTTTAAGCTCCGGGATGACCGTCGTGGCATTTGATTGCGCTGGTTGTGGGAAATCCGATGGTGAGTACATTTCTTTAGGATATTACGAACGAGAGGATTTAAAAGCAGTGATTGAGTATCTGAGAACGACGGCCAAGGTCTCAACCATTGGATTATGGGGAAGAAGCATGGGTGCTGCCACTGCTTTACTGCATGCCGACAGAGACCCGTCGATCGCAGGCATTGTCGTCGACAGCGCGTTTACGAATCTCGAGCAACTCGTGCAGGAAATCGTCGAACGCGGCCGACGCGAAGGGTACACAATTCCAGGGTTTCTTGTGAAAATCGCCATGAAATTCATTCGTTCGTCCGTGCAGAGGCGCGCGCAGTTTGACATCAAACAGCTGTCACCAATCGACCATGCCGCGGTCTCGTTCGTGCCAGCACTTTTTGTGGCAGCAACAGGGGACGATTTTATCGGTCCACATCATAGCGACCAGTTGTTTGCGCAGTATGCAGGCGATAAGAACATCGTCAAAGTCACAGGCGACCACAACACATCACGACCACAGTTTCTACTGGATTCTGTGGGGATATTCCTGCAGACAGCGTTACAGGTCGATCCAAGACTTCTTCCAGAACGATCGCTCGCTGGGGGTTCCAATGGTAACACAGGCAATAGCCGAGCGCCATGGTCTAATGCGTCCTGGTCATCACGTACGCTTAGGATGATGGACTTGGATGCAGCTTTCTCGGGGAAAAATGGCATGCATGTGGCCAAAGAGGCGTGGGCGTGTCCATCCTGTACGTATGTTAATCGACCGCTGAGATTACAGGTAAATAGAAATCAGTCGTCTTTTTCTTTTTCATATGATCTTAATGTGCTAATGGTGATTCATTATTTTTCAAGTGTGAACTATGTCGGACATTGTATTTCCCACCGGACGCAGAAGACGGTGTCAGTTCGACTGCCAGTAGTGAAGACACGCGCCGTGCAAGAAAACTTAGTCGAGCAGTCTCCGTCTCCGCTGCTTCATCTGCTTCTTCTTCTTCGTCGTCAGCTTCTTCTTCATCGACATCAGCGAATGCATCCAGGCCTTCTTCATCATCTATAGTCACAAATGAAAGTCTTGCATCGACACATTTGTCTACTACAGCGCAGCGCGACTCGATGCATTCACAACGCACGCTCTAGTAAATGTTTTAAATAAGTAAAAATATTAGATTATTTGACACCCTTGCGAAAAATGACTCTGGTGCTTGATCCTTTTACAATAGCTTGTGTGAAGCAACTTAAAGCACATTATTAGTCTATCTGACATACTATGTGGGTGTGATCTGCTCGGATAAACGTTATGTAATCACCACTTAGCTCGAGACAGCAGTTGGCGACTTGAATTGTGAGGATCCAATGACTAAGGTAGTTTCAAAGAGCCTCAGAGGTGCACACATCTTGGTAATATTTGCACCCATGTATCGTTAGGAGGTGCGTGTTTTGTGGAATGAATTGGCTTTCGGTATAGAAACATCCAGCCATCGTCAAAGCAGAGGCATAAACGTCCACATGTATGTCGCTGGGGCTAAATGCTCATTGGAATCTCTTCCTAGACACGGTCTACGTAAATGGAGTTGATGGTGATAGAATTACTTCGAAGCCGCGAGTCTAAGAGCTAGGAGTTGGGTTTCAATTACTTGTCAGATGCGATAGTCACCTTAATGGAGACGACGACGCTATGATGCTTGATGTCATACTCGTGAGTCATGGTGATCACGACCACTGTATAGTCACGACCACTGTATAGATGAGAGATCATATGCGTTTGCTTGTTGTCTTGTGGCTCACCGCACATCAGTTACACACATGAGGAACCATGTCAAGGATATGAGAGCCAATCGTCGATACGCTTCAGGCTCAACGCGCTCCTTTGTTCTTCTAGCAGTTGTGCTTAGCTAAGTGCAGAGTTTGACACAGCCAACGCATCTGACAAAGTAATCATCCGTCTCAGGAACTTTTTCGACTGAGTGCCAGTCACTCCATTTTGATGTAACTAATCACCATGTTGTAGCTGATCAGTGGGCTCATAATCCTTAAATGTTGATGAGCTTCTCGATGTTGTACTTTTGGCTCAGAAATCTGATAGTGTGAGGAGCATAATCTGCCCATGATGATGCGAAAAGCTCTCTTACGATAGAATGTTGTTTGCTAATCACTACCACAACCAAAGGAGCCTCAGTTTCATGGAACCGATTTTCCTCCTATGTCGGAGGCGCGGGTGCTTGTTGCCATTGTGCTTTGCGTTTGCTTCTCATTTCTCAGCGCCGCGCAAACAGTTAGTTACAGTAAGCCATCATTATAGAAGAACAGACAATTTTAACATTTAACCTCCTCTTTTGTACAATGTGTCGTGCAAATGTACCACGCGTGGTGCAAGTGGTGGGCTAAAGGTTAATAAACTATTAAAATCCAAATATGGGTTGTGTCACTGTTGGCAAATGTACTGAAGGTTTCAAAATGTAGCCGTCTCGATGAACAGTAACTTCAGTTCTGAACTTTGCAATCGAACCAAGTGTTACCTATGTCGGTTATACCATATCTTCCACTTCAGATGGCCGTGTGTTTGTGTGCGTTTCATCCCGATAGACGCATATTAAACGTAGTATAAAACTAGATCTGGTCGCATGATTTACTGTGCGCAATGATGTCCTCCATCGTCTTATCCTATCAGCGCATACAATGATCTCAGTCATCTGAGATCCAGTTGATTGGTACCAAGCATCCACGGAAATAGTACAGTAGGCATTCTATTAAGTTTTGACTGCGGCATGCGACAAACGACACTAGGTAATATTATGTTATCTCAGATGAACTGTGATTTTGTATGTATCAACGTCACGATAGCTGTTTCATGTGATTCACAAGCCATTGTCAACCACCCGCAAGCTGCTGGAAACCAACACACATGGCACCGCATTCATTCCTATCAAAACTTAACTAAACGACAGCTGTACTCGATTGTGGTGCTGTCATCTTTGATTCGTCCTTGAAGCTACTGTATTGGCTCCTTTGGTGATTGTGGCCAATAAACATTTTGGACCATAATCGCCTTGATGATGCACCAGCGATGATGCACCAGCGATGATGTGGCACTTAAATTAGGTATTTTGGGCACCTCTCCCATCAATTAATGCAGATTGTTTAGTATATTTTCGATAGTTTGCACCGCGATCTGACAACCAGTCTCATTTTGGGCAACCAGACGGTATTTTATATTCGGTTACAGTAACATTCACCAATGTCATTGCACATTACTTGCCTCCTTATCTTGTTCACTTCTCATTTCTCAGCGCCACGCACACAAGCGGGATTGGAAGACCAAGCAAACGCATGGAGAACCCATCCGAGCAAAAGCATCTGAGCTATGAATCTGGCACCACCTTGATGGCTCATGGACCCCATGTACTCCATGATCATATCGCCACCAAGCTGGAAACAGCGCTGGGGCGAGCTCTGCCTCAGCTGGAAGTTCGGTTCCGTAATCTTTCGGTTACAGCAGACATTGTCGTGGCTGACGAAGACACTTCTAAAGCAGAGCTACCAACCATCCCCAATGCCATCAAGAAGAGTCTCGCCGGCAGCAAGAAGCGCATCGTTCAAAAGGAAATTCTCAAGAACATCAGTGGCCGATTTCGACCAGGTACGATCACGCTACTGCTTGGTCAACCTGGATCGGGCAAGTCGGCACTCATGAAGATGATCAGTGGTCGATTCCCGATGAATAAGAACATCAAAGTCGACGGTGACATCATCTACAACGGTGAAGCTCGTGATGCTATTCTCAAGCGACTACCGCAATTCGTTGCTTACGTGAACCAACGTGACCGTCACTACCCATGTTTGACTGTCAAGGAGACACTCCAATTCGCTCATATGTTCTGTGGTGGTGAGCTCTCTCGTCGTGGTGAAGAGTTACTCTCGCAGGGGACAAAAGAAGAGAACTTGGCGGCGTTAGAAGCTACAAAAGCACTCTTTGCGCACTACCCTGACATCATCATCCAACAACTTGGGCTACAAAACTGTCAAGATACGATTGTCGGAGACGCTCTCATTCGTGGTGTCTCTGGTGGAGAACGCAAACGCGTCACAACTGGCGAAATGGAGTTTGGCATGAAGTACGTCACACTCATGGACGAGATCAGTACGGGGCTTGACAGTGCCGCGACTTATGACATCATTAACACGCAGCGCAGTATCGCTGAGAAGTTGCGCAAGACTATCGTAATCGCTCTCTTGCAGCCATCACCTGAAGTATTTGCACTGTTCGATGACGTCATGGTTTTGAACGAAGGTGAGCTGATGTACCACGGGCCATGCAACCAGGTCACCGACTATTTCGAAAGCCTTGGTTTCGTTTGTCCACCAAGTCGTGACATTGCCGACTACTTACTGGATCTCGGCACGAGACAGCAGTACAAGTATCAGGTGAGCGTGCCTGGAGACAACCAATTTAAGCATCCTCGTCACGCGAGCGAATTTGCCGAACTATTCCGTCAGTCGGAAATCCATCGCAACATGCTGAAGGAGCTGGATGCGCCTTTTGATCAAGTTCTGGTGAACAATATTGCTGATCACATGGAAGTGATGCCAGAGTTCCATCAATCCTTTTGGGAGAGTACCAAGACGCTGACGAGACGTCAAGTAATGGTCACTTACCGCAACAAACCCTTCATCTTTGGCCGTATCATAATGATTTTGGTGATGGGGTTGCTATACTGTACAACTTTCTACCAATTCGATGTGACACAAATGGCGGTCGTCATCGGTAACATTTTTTCTTGCATCATGTTCCTATCGATGGGCCAAGCGTCTCAAGTCCCGACATTCTACGCCGACCGCGACATCTTCTACAAGCATCGTGGTGCCAACTTCTTCCGGACTTCATCCTACGTGCTCGCAACTTCGTTGAGTCAGATTCCATTGGCGATGGCCGAAACAATACTCTTTGGTACGCTCATCTATTGGATCTGCGGTTTCGCGTCCAACTTTGGTGCTTACCTTGTGTTTGAGGTCATTTTGTTCTTCATGAACTTGGCAATGGGGATGTGGTTCTTCTTTCTCTGCGCATTTTGCCCGAACCCAAACATCGCCACCCCTATCAGTATGGTCTCGATCCTTATCTTTGTTGTCTTCGCGGGCTTTATCGTCACGGCTGGAACTATTCCCGATTACTTCATCTGGATTCACTGGATTAGTCCTATTGGCTGGAGTCTTCGTGCGCTCGCTGTCAACCAGTATCGATCATCATCACTTGATGTCTGTAACTACGATAACGTGGACTACTGTAAGGATTACGGTATGAACATGGGTGAGTACTACCTCAAGCTCTTTGGCATTCCCACAGAACGACAATGGATCTGGTTCGGTATGGTGTACACTATGGCAATGTACATCATCTTCATGTTTTTGTCCTATCTGGCCTTCGAGTACAAGCGGTACGAAGCTCCAGAGAACGTGGACGTATCAAAGAAAGAAATCGATCCAGAACAAGAAGCCTCCGCCAACTACGCGCTTGTGGAAACGCCAAAATATATGAAAACACCGGAACCAAAGATCGAGCACGTTGTTAATGTGAGAGAACGAGAAAAGAACTTTGTGCCCGTGACTGTTGCGTTCCAAGATTTATGGTACTCTGTGCCAGATCCAGCCAACCCAAAGGAACAACTTGACTTGCTCAAAGGCATTAGCGGATATGCATTGCCAGGTTCCATGACGGCGCTGATGGGGTCATCTGGTGCTGGTAAGACAACGTTAATGGATGTGATCGCAGGTCGCAAGACGGAAGGAAAGATCCGTGGCAAGATCCTGTTGAACGGATTCGAAGCTACAGACCTGGCGATTCGTCGTTGCACGGGCTACTGTGAGCAAATGGACATTCACTCGGAAACGGCGACAATTCGAGAGGCACTGACATTCAGTTCCTTCCTTCGTCAAGATAGCACTGTCCCTGATAGCAAAAAACTCGACTCAGTGAACGAATGCTTGGAGCTGCTAGGGCTAGACGATATTGCTGATCAAATCATCCGCGGAAGCTCCGTCGAGCAGATGAAGCGCCTGACTATTGGTGTGGAACTGGCAGCACAACCAAGTGTGATATTCCTGGATGAACCGACGAGTGGCTTGGATGCACGAACAGCCAAGGCGATCATGGATGGTGTCCGCAAGGTTGCCGATACTGGTCGAACGATTATCTGTACGATCCATCAGCCTTCATCCGAAGTGTTTTTTCTCTTTGACAGCTTACTGCTTCTGAAACGTGGTGGCCAAACGGTGTTCTATGGCGATTTGGGCGAGAAATGCCGCAATTTGATTGACTATTTCGAAGCAATTCCCGGTGTTGCTCCTCTGCCTGCTGATTACAATCCTGCGACATGGATGCTGGAATGCATCGGCGCAGGTGTAAGCAATACGAACGGAAATGACGTGAACTTTGTTGAATATTTCAACAATAGTGACCATCGCCAATTGCTAGACGAAAATTTGGCGAAGGAAGGCGTGACGGTTCCGTCACCAAATTATCCTGAACTCTTGTTCAAGCACAAGCGTGCTGCTAGCTCCTACACACAGATGCGATTTCTCTTGGCTCGCTTCGCAAACATGTACTGGCGTACCCCGTCGTACAATCTCACGCGAATGATTGTCGCGCTATTCTTGTCGGTTCTGTTCGGCGCGATCTTCACGGGCTCAAGCTTCGCATCGTACCAAGGCATTAACTCTGGTGTTGGGATGGTGTTCTTGTCGGCGTTCTTTAATGGTATCGTATCCTTCCAGAGTGTCCTCCCCGTTGTGTGTGAAGAGCGCGCATCTTACTATCGTGAACGTGCATCTCAGACATACAACTCTCTTTGGTACTTCGTCGGTGCAACTTTGGTAGAAATTCCATACTGCTTCGCAAGTGGCCTCGTGTTTACTGTGATTTATTTCCCGTTTGTCGGATTCACTGGCTTTGCGACGGGTGTGCTCTTCTGGATCCATGTGTCACTGGTCATATTGATGCAAACCTACATGGGACAACTTTTTTGCTATGCTCTGCCAGGTGAAGAAGTCGCAGCTATCATTGGTGTGCTTTTTAACAACATTTTCCTCCTATTCATGGGGTTCAGTCCGCCGACTTCGCAAATTCCGTCCGGCTACAAGTGGCTATACACGATCTGCCCGCCGCGATTCTCACTGTCCGTCTTGGTGGCGCTTGTTTTTGCGGATTGTTCGCAAGAACCCACGTGGGATGAAGCGCTCGGTCAATTCGTCAATGGTGGATCGGAAATTGGCTGTCAGAATCTCGAGAATTCGCCTGTCAATATTGGTCACATCACGGTCAAAGGGTTCACGGAGCAGGTCTTTGGCATGAAGCACGACGATATCGCGATCAACACGTTGTGGGTGATTGTCGTCATTGTGGTTTACCGTCTTCTGGGACTCTTGGCACTGCGTTTCATCAACCACCAAAAGAGATAGATGTCATAGATGTGTATGTACTCAGCAAGCCTTCCTGCTTTTTTCATGAAGCGCATATGCACAACGTAATATACTTCAGCAATTTATCTGTGATTGTCCGCTTCATGTGCATGCAAGCGCGAGCTCATTAAATGATGATCTTCGCTCCAAGCCTGTTGAAAAATACTCAAATAATTTACCCAAAACACATTATATATTACCGCTCTTTATTTCTATAAAGCTTTTTTCATTTTGAATAAAACAAATAGCAGTATATGTTTTTAACTTCATTAGATTTTTATTTTGGGTTTGGCGCCTTTGGTTTGAAAGAGTGTGTGTCACCCAGCAATCCAACCAAAAAGAGAAAGCAAGTAACATGGCGGATGCGGGCGTCAGCGCAAGTGATGTGTACGACTGGCTGGTACGTCGTCAGCGAGAGGAGATCTCCGTTGAGACCGTGCTGAATGCTATTCGATCCGCAGCGGGTATCGTACCGCTAGGTGGAGATGATAGTGCTGGAAGGAAACCTGCTGATACGCTTTTGCTGATCACCACCGTACCGCCAACGACTAATTTCTGGGACATGGTAGTGCGATGCTGTCAGTTGCCGAGCTCCGTACCATCTTCACAGCAGAAAATAATTCTACAACAGTTGGCGGAACGCGTGCCGATTAAAACCCCAGATGAAGAAGACGCTCAGCCGGATGAATCGGAGACACTCGCTGATGCGAAAATCAAAGCGATTTGGCATGGCATCTTGGCCATCCAGGATGCATATTTTGCTGAACGACGTAAATTTTTCGCGGTGCGCATTGAATTGCTGCGAAGTGCGTTATTTTTGTCGCCAGAAAAGCACCCAAACTACCATATCATCGACGAGGTCGTGGAGGAGCTTCTGAAAGAAGGCTTATTAGATGCAGTGCTGGATGAGCTTCAGGGACGACAGACAATTCGTGTGCCAGACTTCTTATCCTCTATACAGATCGCGCGGCGTGTGTACCAAAGACAGGTCCAACAAGTATGGGAACTACAGGTTGTCAAGGAAGCGGCACTGCTACGCCACCTACTGTTACTAGTGTTGTACGCTTCCAAGGACAAACAAGGATTGGAGAAGACTATTCAAGTCACGCAGAGCATTTATGTATGTTCTTCTTGATTATTTTATTGTTCTGCCTGTAGACTGATGTTTCTATGATCCATACTTATTTCGTAGAATTGGGAAGTGTCTGTCGTTCCAGAAGTGATTTCAAGAATGTCACTCGCACTACCGTCGTGTCAGGAAAATCTTGTTTATTCAGCGTATTTAGGTAGCTTGGTCGCCATCCGAATGATCCACCAAGCTGGTTTACAGCGTATGAATGCTCAAACCCAACACCGAGTGCGAGAGGTGACACAGAGCTTTTTCTTATCAGAACTATGCAACCAGGAAGCAGACCATCCTGCGGTATCTGGCGTTATCCTGCTAGCTTGGGCATCATTGTTAGCACATTACTATCGTCAGTGCCAATCCAGTGATGGTTCGAATGAAGAGGAACGATCGGAGGTAGACAATCTCCTGCAACAGACACTGAGAGCTGCTGAGAGAATGCATGGATTTCATTGTTTAAATATGATCTTGCGTGCTGTGGTCTTTGGTGATGACAACCCCGATGCAGACGTACACTATCCCTTTTTGCAACCGGAAGATATCAATACGAAGTTCACGTGGCAATTGCCTAGTGTCCCAGCGCTCACAGATGTTGCCAAGCACTCCAAGCCATTCGTAATACCAAGAATCGGGTATCGGGTTGCAATTTTTCAGCGAATTGCGGCAGGATTCTTCAACGATATGTTGGTGGCGTTGGGATATCTAGATGGCTTAAATAGTTATCATCAGCTGAATGCAATGGTTAAATTGGTGATCCCCGTGCTCTGCAACTCGGATGTCGCTGAGCAAACATTGCGGGCTGACGTGAATGATGAACGATACAGCGAAGGAAATGCACTTGGTGTTCTTTTGTATAAATCAAAAGAGTACGTACCATCCAGCCTCTTGTCATGCTTTCGACTCTACACTGCATTTTGTGCTGCTGATGAAGGGCGGCCGTCTCATATCGTACTTCATCATGTGATGAAAGAATTTAACAAACCATTCTATTTTTCCAGCACCACTACAGCTGAACGCGAACTGCCCCCAGATGAGTATATCCGAGATATAAATGGAAATTCTGGTCAAGTAGAATGCACACGATCTTTTGTGTATGAACAAGATCGACTAGTAATTCCAGTCGGAACTGTTGGTTCAATTCGTGACCATCAATACGTGCAATGGCACTTACAACAACGGGATACTGAAAGCATTGCTCTAAATTTGTGGGATTTGGCGCTCGTGAACGTTGAAGCTTTGGTGGCTGAAATTCAAAGCCTTTCATTGCAGCAGATCAGAGAATCAGAGCACATGGAAGTCTTGACAAGTTTGTGTGAATTTATTGTTCAAGTTGGTCGCAAATGTGACAACGAAACCGCTTTAGTTGAAGAGATTGCACGTCGTTGGGCAGAAGCACGGCTGCGACGGTGGTGGCACGATCGACGTCTTCCAAATCCTCATGTTATCCTCCCGTTACTATTTAACCGAAAGATCACTCTTCCAGTGTTACAACAGGCTTCTCGGGAGGATTTGGTTGCGTGGGGAATACGCGATCCTCGTACAAGAGAGCTACTTCTTGGTCAACTGGCACCCTCATCTAGTCCAATCGTATTGCCATCGAAGTCACGATACACTGTGAACAGTTCTAGCGCGCTCTCGTTTGAGTCTGACGGATTTGCCCACTTGATCAGATATCTCCTAGGCTTTTTGGATGCCTTTCTTCACGATCGCCAAGGCAGTGAAGATACTTCTTGGACACCAAAACAATTTCACTTTGTCTCTGCAGTCTTAGCCGCAATCAATGTATTCACATCTGTTGATACCGGTGTCGATGTCATCATGCAAGAGCTTGGTGGAGGAAGAGAAGAATGTGTCGATTTGATCGTGAAAAGTGCGAAAAAGCTATTTGAATTTCACGAACGTTTCACTGGTGAATACCCGGCTATCATTGCAACTCAGGATATTCTACATAATATTATCCGTTGGTTCCTTGCGAAAGAAGTTCGTGATATCGCTGCCGATCTCAGCGGAGCGGCAATTAATACGCGTGATTTTATCGAAATGGAGAGAAATTGGTTGGTTGCGTCTGTGGAGTTTGTGACCGAGATATTGGCTACACATGAAAGTTGGCGTTTTTCTTCTTTCACGTACAAATTCAAACTATCCGATCGCTGCTTTCGTCTTCTCTTCACGGTCCTGTCGGCTAAATACATCCACCAAGAGAACACGACACTGAAAGAGCTTCAAAGTTCACTCTTGAAATCGCTGCGATCAGATTTATCCATCATGACCAAGCTATTACGATCAGCCTGCGCGCTGTTATCAACTGCGAAAGGTGCAATGAAACGTTGGAACTTTATTGCCATGAGCGACATGGACTACATTCATACCAATCCGATTCATGACGTTGCACTCATCTTATCCAAGTCAACCACGAATGATGATATAGGACTTCTCCCACTAGTTTTTGAAGGCGAGCTTGACGGACCCGTTACAACTCTGCAATTGGAGTCTCTGGTGGTCACATGCTTACGTTTAATCAATTGGGTGCTTACATCAAGCAAGCTGGACGATAATTGTTTGTCCCTGCTGCTATCACCAATCGACTACGGCGATTCAAAACAGAATAAACCACTGACGTTTATCACTGTTTGTGGTGGATATCTCGCATATCCACTACGGAAAAGACCTGACATTGCTGTTTGGAGTCTTAAGATTCTTCAATACGCCGCTGTTGCTTTGGATAATAGAGATGGCTTTGATGGAGTGGAAAGCTTGAATCACTCACTAATGACTCAATTTCGGGGAAAAGATGTACAAATCATTCGTGGTACTCTTTTACGTCTTTTGCGAACATCTACGCACCAAACTGCCGTGAGAAAAGAAATTATGGTACTCTTAACGATTTGCTTGGAGCATCAACCAGGCTTCGTCGCGTTTCTTCTGTTTGGTGAACACAACGATGATAAAGTCAACAAGAGTCATGGCGAAGGCGCGAAATCAAAGGGTTTTGTTGAAATGATCGAGCGATTTTTGTCTGCCTCCGAACAACTTCTCGAAGAAGCATCTGACTTCTTTTGCATTGTGTTAAAATTTTTGCTGCAAGTGTGGATTGGTGGGATTAAACAACGTCGTAATGTCCATTCGCAAATTATCGGAGCCCTGCGAACATCTAACACCTTTTGGCAAAATTTGACAAGAGCGCTTAAGATTCGACTTTCATTAGAAACGAAAGCAAATCATGATCCGATTGACGGAGAGAATGATGCCTATATTGGTCGATCTAGCGCGTATGGTTACTTGGCTCGCGGTTTTATTCTTGAGATTATTTCGTATGAATATCATCACAAGGCATCCAAGGATAAGGACCACGCATTGACACAAGTTTTAGAGACATTTCGTCGGGAAGATCTTTATTCTTATTGGCTGCGAACATTTACCAGGCTAGATTACTCTCGCGTCCGATTTGAAGAAATTTGTGGTGTAATCAAGCCCTACTGCCACGCTTCGCCCCCTGCCAACATTTTGAGAGAATTAGAGGCGAGCGAGATATCTGTTTATTTGTGTGGTCTACTCTGCGATGTCCACCTTCTTCAGTGGCAACTTGGAGGTGTTTCAAGAAGACCGGCCGACGGTGTATTAACGCTCGTAAAATGGGCCAACCTGCAGGCTGCTTACGTCCATTCACAAAATGTCTTGCTTACCAGGTGGAAAGTCTTCATGGAGTTATCCAGTCTCCAAGCTGGTAGTACAAGTTCAGTCGCTCCTTCAAGCAGTCCTCCCACTCCTTCCACTGATGCATCAAAATCTCCAGGTCGAAACAAACGAAAGGAATCCATGATATCTTCCCCACCTCGCTTGAGTACGACGAGAACTTCAAAACCTAATCCGATGGAAGCTCCTCACGGGACGAGAGCATCGAGCTTCCAAGGGGATAGAACGTCCTATGGGACGATACGTGCGCTTTCTGATGTTATCTTTGCGCGTTTGAACCAGGAGAGCGATGATGAATCAACGATGGATTATTTTACGCTAATGCACTTGCACCATCTAGTCGATCTATTGGTGTCGATGCTTCATCATCAAACGGTCTTAGTGGTACAGAAAACAAAGGATCCAAAACTTTCTCACACTCGTCACCGAGAGCAGATGTCAGAGTCCAAACTGAACGTGCAGAAAAGTTTCGAGCTATTAATCCTGGTTGAAAAGGCTTTAAGTCACGTTCAACATTCTATCACGAAGATCAGAGATGATGTCGATATGGAAGCTTTTTGGGTTACAAATGTCCTAACACCACCAGAAGTTACCTGCAGTATTGGAGATTGGAATCGATTGATTTCAGCAGCAGATGACAAACTAGAGACGATCGCCTTCGGATTGCGGTCAGGCTTATTAACTGCGTCACTCCTCCTTGTTCGACATATCATCAAAATGCACAAAGCTGACGAGGCCTCATCATTTATCGGATTTGGAAATGTAGCTGAAGCCCCAATATTGCAAGTGAAATTGGTCCATCACTGCATGGATTCAATCAGGGCATGTGATCAACGGCCACAGAACGCTTGGACAGATGAGTTGTTCCGACTGAGTTCGTCCTTATTACAAGAACTATTAGATGCATTCACATTTTGCATCACGACGGGTGGAAGCCAAAAAATGAGAATGGATAGCATTGTCATCCTCAGACCCCTCATTCTAGAGTTAGAGCACGAACAAAATGGACTATTGGCACTGTTTGACCTGTTGGTGCAGCGATTTCGCCCTTCAGTAGCAAAGGATCCGAACGAAAGAAGAACAAAGCAAGAGCAAGCCTGTTCAGTATTGAAGGGATTGGCGAATATCGTTTGGAATGACAAGAACCGGGAACTATGCCAACGTGTCATGATGAACAGTCGCTCCGACATTAGACTCCTTTCGTTGCTCGGGACTCAGTTGCTTCCACTACTTAATGCGCAACTGAAGGAAGAAGAGTCAAAAAGCGGGTCGTATGGCTATTATATACCTGTAAATAATGAGGTGGAGCGTTCTTTGGCCCATAGGATGTGGTGTACCGTTCTAGATTTTGTTGGTGGATTGGTTCATTTCCACTCAGCGAATGGTAGCGAAGATGATGAAACCAACGGCTTGTGGGACTTCATGGCTCATGCAGAGCCATTGCTCCTGATGGGGCTCCACGCAAATGCTCGTCTTACACGAGTTGGAGTTTCTGAGCAACAGTCGGTTTTGCGATTCTTAAGCGCGTTAAGCGATTCCGAGATAAGAAAGAAACAATGGCGGCAAGGATTCCCGAAGAATCATATCGTGTTGATGGAGCGCAGTCGACAAGTGCTGAAGCGCGCATGCATTTTACTAGGCAATACCACCTGTGAAGTCAAGAGGCTCCAACAAAAGAAAACTCTGAAAAGCATGACAACCTTGACTGCCTCTTCATCTTCTTCGCCACGTTCGTCTATCCCGTTGTCATCTATATCGTACGCGCACCGAACGTTGCTACACCAACACTTTCAACCAACGCGGCCAGAAGAGAAACGGCAGTTGATGGCGTATTATCATGACATGGAAGCAGAACTGGTTGAAATCGTTCGTCAGTCGGCGTTATTACTAGCTAAATGGACTGCAGGATTAACTTCTCAAGACTTGATGATAGTTGTCAATGGCGTACGCTACGTTGATGAGGAAAGATTGGTACCATTACTAGCTTTCTCTGGTACGACTGAAGCGATGGCAATGAGCAGTGAGCCATGCCTTGGTCATTTGTGCCTCGCAATGGAATTTCTGCTCGATCAGCTCGAGGACCAAGAGAAAGTGAAAAACAGCTCCAGAATGAGTACTCTTGTCAACACCGTGAACTCCTGTGGACTCCTGTTTGTAAAAACCTATTTGCTGCACGAGGAAGAATACGAACATCCAGAGAAAGATGAAGAAGAGTTCAAGTCTTTTTTCCAACAGCTAAACAAACGGATTGCCTCGCTCAAACTCACGCAGCCAAAGCTTGACGCACAGCTGTTCCAGTGCATCGAACAGGTAAACATGATATGATGCAACTCGGTCCACGGACGAATTCATTTCTAACATAATCTCTGTTTTTGCCTTATGATTTTCTTCAGATTATTCAGAGATGAACATACGAAAGAGAGTTGTGATAACTCATTTCGCCTGTGCAGTTTGTTTGACGTTGCACACACAAGACAATATTTGACGATTTAATGGCTAATTCAAATCTAACCTTTATTCCCCCATTTCTCCCACCGGTGGGATATACTTTGACGTGTTTTTTTCTTCCTATCGATAGAAACTTGTTTTCAATTCTCTGCAATGAGCGCCATTCTTCTTTTCAAGAAAGGATGCGAAGCGATGACAGTGCATACCCGAGAAGATCGACATTGGTTCCGATCTCAAGGAAAGCAAGCCAGGACTGTCCAGATTGGTAGAAATGCCACCTAAAAAGCAAATCTCGAAGATTGTGGTTACCGTCCAAGACCGATTTGAGTACGGACTCCTCATACAAATGTGTAAAGAGCATAGCATCCAAACCGTGGTTCACGCTGATCAACAACTCCATCAAGACAAGAATGAGGGCATGAAAGCAAGATAACGTCTCTCGTCTCATGTTAATGTCTTTGTTGTGAGAAGAAAAGGAAGGAAGGAAGGAAGGAAGGCAGGCGAGAATACCCAGAAGACTCTGATCTCCGACACTCAGAAAGGATCAAACGATGCAAGGTAGATAAACCAAGTCCAAACAGCATCTTGAAGATGAGATTGTATCCAACGAAGGAACAGAAGCAACTTCTCAATAAGATGTTTGGCATCAGAAAGTCTTGGAGTGTCCTCACTGACAGAGATGTCAACGCTACTAGAAACATCTTTTTCAAGAATAAACATCTCCAGTAGCATCCCACTAAAGAGAAAGACAAAGACATGATGGTACCTCCTGATAATTACGTTTCCGATACTGTCGTTGGGATCGACCCTAGTATGCGATCACTTTGCACAGCCATTCGTGCGCGAGAAGTTGAGGTGGAAGAGGAGAAAGCGAATTGCGACGGAAGGATACCCAAGCAAAGGAGTCGAAGCAGAAACGACGAAAGAAGCGGAAGAAGAAAAGGAAGAGGAGACATAAACATGGTGTTCGACGCAAGCGAGCCAGCAACCAGCGGTACGACATTCAACAGATATCTATGCGAGAGTACAGGCGTCTCGCCGGGATGAAGAAGCACACGTTCTGGCACGAGAACTTGAAGAAGAGAGAACATGAGTACAGAAGGATTGTTTGGGGGATGCCTTCGTTCAAGACAGCGTTATATGAGCAGTATATGACAAACGTCAAATACATGTGGAGACATCTCGACTTCTTGGTGAGCTTTTGTGCATCGCATCTATTTCGTAAATGATGTTTCCTTCAGTCCAGATTTAGTCGGAAGACGTTGGTACATTTGGCAAAACGGTTGGTACCCACGCCAAGTTCTCAGGTTTGCATTGGCCTCGGTGACTGGAGTTAACAAAACTTCGTCAAGAGTCACACGCATGGACCCGTGAAGCGATTCACACGTGAGCTAGCAAAGCGCGCGACCGTGCTGCAGATCGACGAGTGCTACACAAGTCAGCGATGCTCTGAGTGCTACCAGCAGCTTGAGGAGACACCATTTTCGACGAAAAAGCCTGATGGAAGCGCAAGCGTCAAGTCTTCCTGCCAGGTTTTCCGCTGTAACAATAGCGAGTGCAGAATCACGTGGGAACGAGATGTGAATGCGTCGAAGAACATGGTTACACTCGCTATATGTCTCCTACATGGACTTCCAAGACCGCCAGAGTTACGACGAGGAGAAAAGAATGCAGGAAGAGAATAGAGTGTAGGAAAAGTATCCATGGATATTGGCGGAGTCAACCGACTTTTCAAACGCGTCCACATGATTAGGCCGTATTCTGATAATCGTCAGTAAAAAGTCCTTCCCAACAACAATAGAGCTCATGAGAAGTCACATTTGGTAGACGTGTTTTTTGTTGTTGTTATTGTGCCGCTTGGAAGAATTCGAAACGATACAGCTGCTCTCATCCTTACAAAGACGAAAACGGCAAGAAGCATGGCTCCAACCGGAAACCAACGCACCTTAATGGACGAGGAGGCAGTGCGAAAAGCGCGTATTCGTGCGGCTTTTGATATGTTTGACAAAGATAAAAAAGGATGTGTCATTCAAGAGTCAGTGATTGGTTGGGAGATCTAAGTCAAGAAGAACATGTAACTCATGATGTTTGCATGATGCAGAGAAGTGGGAACGATCATGAGGTACCTCGGTGCGTATCCAAGTGAAAAAGACATCATCAAGAAGATCTTGCCAGAGGTGTGAGCGATATAAACACTGGTGATCGTATCTTTCCAAAGGGCTGGTGCATATATTCGATGATTCATTCATTTATTGCTCAGATGCAAGAAGATGAGCCTTCAACCTTCGTGACATACGATCGTTTTGAGAAGAAAATGCTGGAAGTACTCTATACAAACGAATACGAACCTGACACGGATGAAACACTTTTGGCAGCCTTTCGAGTGACCATTGCGAGACAAATGTGGCTACATCATAATCCCATCATTACTCATTCTTCATTTTGTACGTAGGTGATTGATCCGGACAAGAAAGGGTACATCGAAGCCGAGGTGATGCGTGAGCTTTTCACCACGAAAGGAACTCCATTTAGAGATAAGGAGATGGAAGGTATGCACAAAAATCCAGCTCTTATGTGCGTCAACTCCATGATCCAAACGAGTCACATGTTGGATGTGATGGTGTAGCCTTTCTGAGTGTTGCGAAAGATCCCCAAACGGGTCGTATCTACTATGAAGATTACATCACGTTGCTTGTGCATGCTTTTGATCAGAAGAAGACATAATCGCAAAAGTTACAAAGGACGGTAAGAAAATTAGACTATCTTAGTGGTAAAGCATTTGCTACAGAGTAGATTTGGTAGTTAGCAATGTCACATTGGAAGATCTAAGGTACAGGCAATCATTTTGACAAGAATTGATGTTGGTGTCTCTCTAAAACTGGCTTCTGACTTTCGCTTATGAGCCTCAATTGCATTGTGCGGCATCCACAACGTTATGCGTCTGGAATGGAGAAATCATCCGAAGCTGATCTATTGTTGTGCTTCGACGTTGCACATGGAGAAATTCCAATCTCTATCTATCCACTTTTTTTGGACCTACACTATCAGGATAGGGCATATTGTATCCATGATCAACTGAATGATGAGAGTAAGTCTGTTCTCCATTGGGATCAGGTTCAAATCAGCCTAGAAAAAGCATGAGACCGGACCATCATTTTGCAACAGATAGAGAAGAGCAAAGAAAGAATATGCAGCGCGAGGAAAACGATGATGAGTATGTTCAAGAGAAGATGATCTCAGATAGTGAAGAGGGTGCTTTTTATGCCGTCCGTGGCGGCTTCCTTCGGAGTTACGTGTCGGATGAAAAATCCTCTCATATCTCATAGGATGACAACATCGCCGGCACGGGAATCGAAAGCAACCAGAAATGACAGCGAAAACTTGCAATACATGCACATTTCTTGTTTATCTTTCTTTGATTTCATTCCACTTTGTTTCTCCTCACTATTTCCATATCTTAACGGCGGTTCTTGCGGTTTGACTCGGAACGGTTCTTCTTCTCGGCATTTTTCAGGAGAATCACCAACACGCGAACAAAAATGGATACAAAATCTGTACAAACAAAGCAAGAATAGTGATAAGAACAAAAATCATAGAATCATACCATGAATTCGTTGATCGTCGCAGCTACGTACCCAAGAAGAGCTCCAATGCATGACGTACTGAGTCTTTGTCCCCCAAACTCGCTTTTTCAATAATCATCTGTGTATCAAAGACCACGTAGCCGCAAAAGAGGAATAGACCAACGTACTACATGACCAAACCATCCCGCACAAAAAAAGTAATTCGTGAGTAACTGTCTATGAAGTGGCATGTTGGATATGGGCTAATAACTTACCAATTGGGCGGAGTGGAGCATGGTTGAGCGGAAGAATAGATTCAGCAAATTGACCAGGCACATCGTCGAAAGCACCGACGACAAGATCCCACCCAAATACAGGAATGAACGGCGTGTAGCTAAGTTGATAAAGAGATCAATAAGCAGCGGTTAGGAAACAAATGTAACTCAATACGACCAATAAGTGCGTGAATTTGCTTACCCAGCAGTGCACTTCCAGTGAAACACACGAATACCATCGTCGTCAGCAGACTAGTCCCATTCACAATTACCATATAGGAGTCAGTCCATTCCCCCATTACACAGTTATACACATTTCCATTCATCAGCTGCTATCACTTACAAGGCTGTGACGAGGACACTTGGATCAATCTGTAATGCCAAATCAATCAGCGCCGACAGCGACACACCCATGGTCGCCGAGATCAGCATCAAGATCCCAAACCGCTTCTCGTAATTGTGTACAGGCTCTGCATGCAGCCAAATGGATCCACCGATAGTCCCAAAGTAGCTGAGCATGCTCACCCAGCCTGAAGGGTCGAACGCAGTTCTCCCCAGCGTCAACACCGTTGCAATCGAAAGTGATGACACCAAGACACACGCAGCGAGCGTCGCGTACACACGCGCCAAATGGATCTGCACATCGTGCGTGATACCGCTGGTCTTCATCATCGTTGCAAAGTTCCACGTCGACGCAGGGCCGCGAAATTGCGAGCGAAACGCATTCATCTTCTTTACTTCTTCCTTCTCTTCTTAATTCACTTTGTAGCTCTTCGAGTCTCTTTGACTTGTAGTCTTTCTTTGTGAATGTGCACAGACCAAATAGCAATGACGTGGAGGTTGCACGAGCAGCGAGTTGGCGCAACGTTCGGGCGACATCAATGTTGAAGCACTAAAAAAACCCAGTCGCAAAGCTTCTAGAATGGCATAATTTCTCAAGCATTCCAACTGCCGGACAAAAAGTGATACTTTTAAGCATTGATACGAAAGCAAAAATTGACGGCTAAGTTAGAGTAAGCATTATGCGATGCTTGCCATGACAAAGATGTCTTTTGTGTGTGTATCCTATCGCTACTTTCGACGCGTTTTCGAGCCTGTATTATCGCAACAACAAATACAGTTAGCTCTAGACTCGAAGACTGATAGATTATCAAATAGAATAATGCATCGACTACCTTACCCCCAATTGAGACATCCGAGTACGAAGAGGTATTACTTGTTAACCCCATGGATATGGTACTGTGTTTCTTGGGTTTGGACGAGGAGGCATTGGCATTACTGGCTTTCTTTTGTGGCAGTTGTGGGTTGTTACTGCCGTGTTTTCTGGTTTTCATAGATAAAGACGTCACCCCTTCCTGATACATTCCTGAACGGTTCGTGGTGGAGCCATTGCTGTTGCCCGGGATCCCTGATGATACTGCTGCTTTTGCTGGTTTATTGGGAATTGATCCACTGGGATATATAGATTGACTACTTGTCAGATTGTTCTTACTGGTTTTACTGACCGAGTATTTATTGGCCTTGGCTTTGGCAATTGCACCTCCTCCTCCAATCGGAGGTAGTTCGTCCATATCGTCATAAATAGAAGAGCTGCCCTGATCTCTAGTGTTTATCTGTATCTGGTATGATCTGCAGGACGATACACATATTAAAATCAGTTTCAATGAGTGCACACATGGCAGAGAAAGCTATTCACTACCCGTTCTGTATGGACGGCAATGGCAGCTTGTCCTCAGGGTTTTCTTCCTTGGTCTTACGTTGCTTGAGGCTCAATGGAGCTTGTGTTTGATAGGGCTGCTGATTAGTTTGATTATGTGGTGACAATTGTTGTTGCTGTAGCATCTGCTGTTGCTGTTGCTGTTGTTGTTGTGCTCGCATCGTCGCTTCTTCTATCTCGCGCATCTCACGAAAGTACTCATGACGCAGCGCCTCCCTTGCGTTCAGACGTTTGCTGGGTTCATACGCCAACATTTTATGCATCAAGTCGATCGCAGCGGGGGACGCGTGAGGAATCAGCTTCGCCAGTGGTGTGCCTTCTTCATGGGGGAAATTAAAATCCACATGTGCTGCACCTTTCCGTTTAAACACTTCCAATACTTCCGGTGGTGGTGTGCCTAAAATTTTATGGATTCGATGGATCTGATCGAGTTCATTGGAGCCTGGGAACAATGGGTAGAGCGATGTGATCTCGAAAAATACACATCCAACGCCCCACATGTCCATTTCTGGACCATAATATCCGTCGGTAAGCAAACACTCGGGTGCACGGTACCACCGCGTTGAGATGTACTCAGTGTACGGCTGTTTCGAATAAATACCTCGGCATGAGCCAAAGTCAGCGAGTTTAAGTTTGCTATTGTCTTCAACGAGGATATTCTCCGGTTTGATGTCCCGATGAAAGATGCCTTTGTTGTGCATGTGATCAAGAGACTTGACTAGTTGATACATAAGCGACTGGATGAGCTCCGGTTTGAGGTAATGCCTTCGGCCGCGGATCATTTCATATAGATTCGCGTCCATCAGTTCGAACACGAGCGCCAATCGACCTGAAGGTTGGTCATACAATACTTCCTCGAGTTTGACGATATGCTGATGTGGGGACAATCGCCTCAATGCCTGGATCTCACGGAGATTGTTGACCTGATCAATACTTTCAAAGTGATTTTTCATGCATTTGATCGCATGAAATTTGTTGTCTTTGACATTCTGTGCCTTTAACACTTCTGAGAATGTCCCCTCACCTTTCTTCGCAACCAAGCGGTATTTGCGCATGGTGCACTTTGAAGCTAGCGATCACACCTACCAGAGCGGATAACTCGCGAGCGTGACGACCCGTGACGCTGCTGCTGCTGATGGGTGAAAGAGTTGCGGTTGGTGCTGTTTTTGGCGCGGTCGTATTAAAAAAGAAAAAAAAAGAAGAAGAAAAGGGTCTGCATGATCAAACGACTGCTTGAAGCACCAGCATCGCCAGCTAAAAATGGCTACATTTTTCTGGCGTATACATAAGCAGGTATCCCAATTCATAATAATCTATAATAAGGTGTTATTAACAAGCAATCCGCGAGCCAACGGTGCCAGTTTTCAGTTGTTTTCCTAAACTCAAAAAATCCGCAACTGCCTTTTAGCACATAATATTTTGGCATAGGATAGTTTTTTATTTGTAATGATGAACAAAGCAAACAGCGTTCAAATCGAACTAGTGGTTGTCGAGTAATTAGCAGTCAAAGATGAGTATTCGCTTCCATTTTGGCATTGTTTTAGCTTGATGGTCATCGTTTTTATTTCTTTTGATTCATAATTCGTTTCATATATGTCATTTACCCTAACCATATTGAATAAAATGAGCTCTAATATTGTCAAGAGTGTTTGTCGTCCAAGTAATTTGGCGGCAATCTTCGAGTTATTGGTGCAATACTGTTGGTGTCTTAAGCCACTCTTCAGCACTTGAGTTCCATACTATGTGCTACAGAGTATATCATTGGACAAAAATGGTATTGTGGTATTTTTTATGTTCTGAACGACCTTGAGAATCGCAAAATCGATGACCATCTGACAGAAAATGCAAATTTTGTCGTACCAGTTCTCCTCTCTGGATGCTACGACTTGGATAATAATCACGGGAAACAAGTTTTCTTGGACGGATCTGTTTCGAACTGCCACACATTTTCGTAGAGCACGAATAGCGGATTTTTTGGATTTTGGCCAACCTAAGAATTAGGCTGTTTTTGGCTCCCTTGACTTGCGGATTGCTTGTTAAAGTATTAATATAAAATACAATAATCTGATTAAGTCATCATACAAGTAAGATGCACCATGTTATACATATAATTATTTAACAAGCAATCCGCAAGTCAAGGGAGCCAAAAACAGCCTAATTCTTAGGTTGGCCAAAATCCAAAAAATCCGCTATTCGTGCTCTACGAAAATGTGTGGCAGTTCGAAACAGATCCGTCCAAGAAAACTTGTTTCCCGTGATTATTATCCAAGTCGTAGCATCCAGAGAGGAGAACTGGTACGACAAAATTTGCATTTTCTGTCAGATGGTCATCGATTTTGCGATTCTCAAGGTCGTTCAGAACATAAAAAATACCACAATACCATTTTTGTCCAATGATATACTCTGTAGCACATAGTATGGAACTCAAGTGCTGAAGAGTGGCTTAAGACACCAACAGTATTGCACCAATAACTCGAAGATTGCCGCCAAATTACTTGGACGACAAACACTCTTGACAATATTAGAGCTCATTTTATTCAATATGGTTAGGGTAAATGACATATATGAAACGAATTATGAATCAAAAGAAATAAAAACGATGACCATCAAGCTAAAACAATGCCAAAATGGAAGCGAATACTCATCTTTGACTGCTAATTACTCGACAACCACTAGTTCGATTTGAACGCTGTTTGCTTTGTTCATCATTACAAATAAAAAACTATCCTATGCCAAAATATTATGTGCTAAAAGGCAGTTGCGGATTTTTTGAGTTTAGGAAAACAACTGAAAACTGGCACCGTTGGCTCGCGGATTGCTTGTTAATATGTACTTAAATGTAAACTTAAACAGATTAATAGGAGGTACATTTGTGGATAAATATTTAGTTGATTTCTTTTGTTGGTGATCATTGGGTAGAACAACACCAGCAATAGCAAAAGGATGTCAGAGCTTTATGAGAATGCGGTCTGTTTGGCGCCGATGGTGCGATCGGTGAGTGCATTTCGCGCTGAACAAATGATACTGCGCTGCTATCTACACATGAATTTTTACCATATAATGTAATTTGTATATCTAATGATGGTGATTTCTGCTCCTTTCTTTTGTGTTTTTTTGTTAATAGGGAACGCTGCCATTGCGGCTGCTGTCCTTGCGGTATGGCGCAGATCTCGTTTATGGCGAAGAAATCATTGACAAGCGCATCATCGCTACCAACCGAATCAAAAATGGTAATGGTTTATCTTCTATGGATACTTGTGATAGTTGAGTGTTGAAGCAATGAATAATCACGTGCATGCATGGGATGTTGATCTTTTAGAGGTGCTGCACACCGTGGACTACGTGAGTAAGAACGGCGCGTCAGTCGTCTTTCGCACGTGCGACGAAGAGAAAAGCAAAGTTGTTTTCCAGATCGGCACTGCTGATGCAGTGCTGGCGCTGAAAGCTGCAGAACACGTGTGCGTTTGATCTTGGAGTGTGTTTAACGTGCGTGAATGAGTGCTTGTGCATTTTTAGTGATATGGGGTTTGTTGCCTGTCTGTAGGTCTCAAGATGTTGTGTCTGTCGACATCAATATGGGCTGCCCCAAGCATTTCTCTATTCAAGGCGGCATGGGTGTTGCATTGCTCCAGAAACCAGACATTGCCTGTGATGTGAGTAGAAAAATCCTGTGTCCATTGCTCTCTCGTCAAATCTCCTCCATGGCTAACAATGCTACTTCTCTTTGCCATCTTAGATTATCAAAACGTTACGAAGAAACCTCAACATTCCAGTCTCATGCAAGATTCGTTTGCTAGAAGATACGCAAGCAACGGTAAAAAAACAAAAGAAAATAACCTCACCCATTCGTCATTCATCATTTAATAAGCTTATGATACTTGTGAATGGGTTTAATAATGCACTAGATCGACGTTGCGAAGCGTTTCGAGCAAGCAGGATCATTCGCTATCGGTGTCCATGCGCGTCATATCCACGAACGACCAGTCGATAATGCCCATTGGGAAGCCCTTGCGCCGGTGGTCTCATCGTTGTCTGTCCCAGTTTTGGCGAACGGCGACATTTTCACGCGTGAAGATCTCGATAAAGTGCGGCAGATTTCTGGTGCAAATTCGTTCCTACTCGCGCGAGGCGCATTAACGAACGCGTCAATCTTCCGAAAGCAAGGCATGCTATCATACCGTGATGTATGTTCGTTTATATCAGTGGGTAAATACGACTGTCCGACTGGATGTGGATCAACTAACATGCTTGATTTGATTTGTAGGTGGTTTTAGACTATTTGAAAGTAGCTGCCGAGACCGACAACGTGTTCCAGAACACCAAATACAATCTTTCACGGATGATTCCAACGAAATGTGACGTACTGAACCCGTCAACAGTGGACAAGATCGTCACCGTGGCTGAACTTGGCGCCACTAAGGACAATCTCCAAATGTTTACACTGTGGGACCTTCAGGCACATTACCAACAATACCAGGAACAATTTCAGGCCAAAGCAGCACAGTTACAGACGACGTATGGAATGAGCAGTTATAATGAACCAGCGCATACATACAGTGACGAGCATGTACTAAACCAGCAATTCTACTGCAACACGTGCAAATTGCAGTTGCTCAGTGATAAAGATGTAGAGATACACCGCCAAGGCAAACGTCACAAGAAGAAATTACGGAGTTTAGGGTCAGTAACCACAGCA
This sequence comes from Pilasporangium apinafurcum, assembly GCA_001600495.1. Taxonomy (NCBI): domain Eukaryota; phylum Oomycota; class Peronosporomycetes; order Pythiales; family Pythiaceae; genus Pilasporangium; species Pilasporangium apinafurcum. Next base: position 223,936 of record BCKE01000068.1, read on the forward strand.
AGAGTGATAACAGAAAAGATTGATGAACCATCACCAGTCCCAACTGGATCACAACAGAGAAAAGAGGACGAAGACGCAGTGAACCGGTCTCCCAAGCGTGTGAAGCGAGCAGATGGAGAAGACAATGATGATATAGAGAGCACCCAACCAGTATAAGATTGTGGATAACTACATTTGCATGAATAGAATCGGTCAGCATTTAATATGACATAGAGCGGACACAGATGGAGCAATGGAAAAATGCCGACATATCATCCTTCTTTCACCTCATAAATGATTCATTGTGGCTTTTTCTACTCTGTTTTCGGAGAGATTTTGTAGCGCTCTTCTTCTTTGTAATACTCAGTAAACCCAACAACATCCTTCACATGTGTAAAATCACACAACAGCTCGTTCAATGCATCGTTTGGAGACGCATTGATCCCAGTAGTCGTTGCAGCCTCGGATGAATTTAATGACAACGAGGATGTTGGATGACGCAACTGTCGCAGAGCCTCTTCCATGACCTTAATGCTCGCACTCAGCAAAGTCAATGGATATGCTGCAATCTTGTAGCCAATTTCCGCGAGTTGCTCTGGTGGCAATACCGGTGTCAGTCCCATTTCCAGCATGTTGGCCATTTTCGGACCAGGCACTTGATCGCAATACATTTTCATCTCTTCCACCGATCGCGGTGCTTCTAAGAACGTAATATCAGCTCCAAGCCGCACAAATTCTTGGCAGCGGAAGATGGCTTCTTCCAGTGAATCTGTTCCGCGTGCGTCTGTGCGCGCCATGATGACGATGTCGAAATTTCCCTCACGACGCGCGTCAACTGCAGCCTTGATACGTGTAAACGCTTCTTCACGGGAGACAACTTCCTTTCCCTTTGTGTGACCACAGCGCTTCGGTGCAACTTGGTCTTCCARCATAATCCCCGCCATCCCAGCTTGCGCGTATGCAGTCACTGTGCGCTTGACATTCAATGCACTACCGTAGCCAGTATCACCATCACCAATGCAGGGGATCGTCTTGAGAGACGAGCAAATGGTTCTAGCGCTGTTTTCCATCTCAGCGAATGACAGCAACTAAGCATCCAAAGTCTCGTTAGCTCCATCTCTTATTACAGACAGTATAAAAATGAATATGTAGACTGTACCTGGGTATCTGGGAACCCATGCACGGCCGATACACCAAAGCCAGTCATGAATGTCAAGTCAAAGCCTAACGTCAAACATAAACCAAATTAGTTCAATGTAAAGGGTTAGAGGTAATCGATATAGTTAAGAAGCACGTCATAATACCAGCTCGCTCCACTAGCTTTGCTGTCAACCCATCATAACAGCAGGGCATGAGCGTGATCCCATCAGCGGCTACAAAAAGATCGCAAGCACAGTAGCATACATAAGTTGAAATTGAGCGTTAACTAAGAGCAAAAAAGACTGCTGTCTGTTCCTCAGTGTTTATTGCATAGATAGGCAGCAGAACTAGCAGCATTGACATAAATAAGAAGGAGGAAAGACGTGCCTAAGAGCTCGCGTAGCCGCGCGACGTTATTTGACGTTTTCGTCATGTCAATGTTAGGACAAGGGAATCCCTATTTCTTTTATTCCCTATCATATGTGACTACTACCACCATAGTTGCACATGTTTTGACACATTCTGAACAGTTGTAATATGTAATAGCGCAATATGCTACATCATTTTGGGTTTGACCATCTATTCGAATTAACATGTCTAGGTTGTGACGTTTCTGGGTCTTCAGAGACACTGATTGGATGAAAATTGTATTTGGGGATTATTATTGGTCGAAGTACGAGGAACTTGAAAGAATGTTAGTAAGCGGAGGTAACGACTTCATTGTAAAGTTCGCCGGTTTTATTGGATTATTATTGGACGAAATTTATATTAACTGATTATGATTGGTCAAAATACAAGAAACTCGAAAAGGCGTTGGTGAGCGGAGGTGGCTACTTGATGACAAAATGAAAAGTGAATTAGATGGAAGACTTAGTTTGTTAGTGCTGCTTTTAAGCCCGCTTTGCATCCATGCTTCTTTTTCGTTCTAATCTGACTACATCATCTTCCTGACTTTCTTCCTTCGCAGGTGTACACCATGTAACTGTTTTTGTTTTCGACTCGTCTTCTAAACTACGTGCATTCAACTATAACACAATGATCATCTGACCTCAAATACCGCAATAGGCGCATGCTACCATCTTTCATGTACTACGCCCAAACAGTTAGCCACATACCACACAAGTCATCTCATGTCTCCATATGCGGTCTGTCGTCGATTTTAATCGCACATGGCCAGCTACAGAAACTTGGATGACAATATGTAATTCATTCTACGCCGTATGTTGATGTGCTGGTGTGCGAGACGAATGTTCAATCGTGAGCAAGTGGTTATATTAATTTATAGAATCTGTACGTTTTGATAGGTCAAAGTGAGCAAATGCGGCGGTTAAGGGAGCAATAGACGCAGTGATTGCGTGTGGAAGAGGTAGGAGCGCGTGTATTGGTGCGGAAGGGCA